>SKCR01049965.1:0-45555 GCA_019454045.1 Zanthoxylum bungeanum
CTTCTAATACACAAGAACCGCTTAGGTCGGAGAGAGTCAGAAAATAACCTAAGAGGTATGAGTTTTTGATATCACCTTATGTAGATATCAATCTTATTGAGGAAGATGAACCGGCTACGTATGAGGAAGTGATACAAGATATCGACTCCGCTTTATGGCAAGACCATGAAGTCCGAAATGGATTCCATGTATACCAACCAAGTTTAGACACTGGTTGATGTATCAGAAGACATTATGCCTATTGGTAGCAAATGGGCCTTCATGGTGAAGACAGACATGGATGGCAACATTGTAGGCACTGCATTTTTGCATATGAGTCCCTTTGATGAGTCTCATTTGGAGGCACTACCTGTTAGGTCACGGAAGTCACGGGAAACGGACGTCGGAAGCGGAAATTCAGAATGAGCATGTCATCAGATTCATTTCACTAGTTCAATGTTTTCGTTCGTGCTGCGTTCGTTAACACGTTCGAACGTCAAGCAGATTGTGGACGTTCATGTCGCGTTCGAATAGGCGTTCGAACGGTGTCGGTATTTCTGGTTTTGCTGCTAGCCTCACGCCCAAGCCCACTTAGCCCACCAAAGCCCATAAAACACATCCCAATTAATAAAACACATATTTAACACATGGGGAATTAAATAAAATCTAAAAATCACATACCAAATTAAAATAAATATCAAATAAAATCATGCCTAATTAAAATCAATCAAGATATTATATACCAAACTAAACAAATTATATGCCTAATCAAAACAAATTAAATATATCATATTCCTAATCTAACAAAACATGTCCCCCAATTAAAATATATACTTTCCTTGCAAGACACTAATTGGTCTCCTTCCTATACAAGCACATGGAAACCCTAACCCTTTGCCTATAAAAGAAACCCAATTCCAACGCTTGAAACCTCCTAGCTCATTCACAAAAAGAAAACTCCTAGCATCCACACATAAAAAAGCTACAAACAATAAAGAATTATCTCATCCTCCCTCACTATCAATAACCGAAAATCACAAACCAAAGGATCCCCATTGCCGTGACCAAAACACATCCCAAACAGCCCCTTTACCTCACCAAAACAGCCCCCAAGTCACGCCCAAACAGCAGCCCAAATCACATCTAAACAGCAGCCCTTTAACCGCAAAAACAATAGCCTAAAACACCAATAACAGTGACCAAAATACAGCAGTAAATCAGCAGTTAGACAGTAGCAAAACAGCAGCGAAACGGGGCGAAAATGGTAGCTTGAGCAGCGAAACAGGAAGAGAAATCATTGAACCAGTGAACCGGAGGAGTTGCAGAGCATCCACCCTTCCGACGACCGTGTACGGTACTTCCGAGAGTCGACATAAAAGGTTAGACCTGAGGGCACCTTTCTCATTAGTTTATATTCATCTTTTTAATTGTTTATTGAATATTATTCGCATGAGAGTTGTTGTATAATTTGTGTTGTGGACCTTGAATGGATGAATCTGTCGCCTCTTGTGGTATATAGGATGGAAACCCGGACATAAATTTCATAGCCGATTCCGAATGGACGGTAGTATGATCTATACTCGGGATACAACTCCACGTACCACTTGAGTATACGGCACATACTTTATTTCATGATTACCTTGATTTGTTTATTATCATTATTTATTTTCTGCATGTTATTTGAGTAATGACGAGGTAAAGCGCATGGGCTTAGTAAGTGCGATTAAAGGTCCTCTATTTTGAGAGGTTAAAATCCTTTACCACGATGCTTTGCCGCGCCGGATGATGTATATTCGGTTGAATGTGAGATATGTTCAATCGGGTATACGAAGTCCGATATTGTTGTCTTTATTTCTTATATGCATCGTGTTATTAGCGCATGGGCTTAGTAAGTGCGATTAAAGGTCCTCTATTTTGAGAGGTTAAAATCTTTTACCACGATGCTTTGCTACGCCGGATGATGTATATTCGGTTGAATGTGAGATATGTTCAATCGGGTATACGAAGTCCGATATTGTTGTCTTTAGTTCTTATATGCATCGTGTTATTAGCGCATGGGCTTAGTAAGTGTGATTAAAGGTCCTATATTTTGAGAGGTTAAAATCCTTTACCACGATGCTTTGCCGCACCGGATGATGTATATTCGGTTGAATGTGAGATATGTTCAATCGGGTATACGAAGTCCGATATTGTTGTCTTTAATTCTTATATGCATTGTGTTATTAGCGCATGGGCTTAGTAAGTGCGATTAAAGGTCCTTTATTTTGAGAGGTTAAAATCCTTTACCACGATGCTTTGCCGCGCCGGATGAGGTACACATGATTGGATGAGAATGAGTTCAATCGGACAAGTGAGGTCCTACATTGTGGATTTATTTGTCTATGTATGTGTTGCATGCATCAGGTCTAGTTCCGTTCGAACGCATTCTCGAACGCTATATAAACGTGAACCTTCTGTTTACCGTTCGAACGCATTTTCGGACGCTACTCGAACGCACACGCATTTTCATAGTTTATCATGCATCAGGTCTGGTTCCGTTCGAACACGTTCTCGAATGCTATACGAACACGAACCTTCTGTTTACCGTTCGAACGTGTTTACGAATGCTACACGAACGCACACACACTGAACTGAGTCCATTTCATCATATTCTATGTGTAATTGCCCCTATCAGTTATCCCTTTGTATTACGAATCTGATTGCCTCTTTTCCTTACGCATGATTGTGCAATTGCCATTTATTTGTATTCCCCACATGTATGAGTACAATGTGCTTATTAAGTTACATGCTTGCCATATGTTAATTTACCTTTATGCATGCAAATTCGGACATAGATTATATGCAAATAGGTTGTATGCAAACATGAAAAATGTGTTATATATAAACTGAGATATGAGCTTTGTACTTATGCATGAGAACTTAGGAATAAATTATCCTTGGAAATATGTTGCTTAAGCTTGGTTAGATTATTGCACAAATCATTTTATTACAAGTGGCATAAGTAAGGGACCATTCCGAACCCAACGGTTTGAGGTCCTCCCTTGCGAGGGGTGAGTGCGGCCTTAAATCATTTTCCCAGTTCACACCGGGTGGCGACTCCTTTATTCTCCGGTTTAGTCCCCCGCGGGCTACTCCGTACTCCTAACCGGGCCGCGAACCCAGAACAGTATGCGTCACCCAGTTTCTGTGCCCCACAGTCTGGCGACTCCACTGGGGATAGAGAATCGGCCCCGAAATAATGTCTTGTAATATTATGATTTGTGCTTTAATTAACCGTGTCTACTGTGGGTTAAATGGGGTTTAATCAAAGGCACCTTTAAGGCTGGGTAATGATTTGGTGTCTTTCTTTATTCACTACATTTCTATGAGGAAAAGCTGTGAAAGCACCTAGATAATCATTCACTTGTAGCCTATTGTGATGGACTAATTTGGAGGACTCATTGTTTATTCTTGTCACTAAGCGATAAGAGCCTAAGAGCCTAGGGTAATTAAGAGAGCCTCACTCCACCTTCCCTCTGGGGAATCTACAACGGGAAATCCATCTGACAGTCAGTCACACACCATAACTCGTTGGCACGTACTGTAAGGTATAAAAAAAAGGTGCGCTCACTTGGTCGCTCGAACCCTTAAGTGGGGAGACCTAGTTGTGGGCAATCCTTCGCCAGCGAGAGTCTTTGTCCACATTCCCGCAAGCCCACACTTAGACCGGGGTTGTATGGCCTATAGCAACTATTTCCTTATGCTTGTGGACCATCCTCATTTGGATGGAGTTGGAATTCTTGTCAGAAATGCGAACTTGTTGGGCCTTTAAACTGGGACGAGTTCGTATCCTATGACAATTGGGCCAAAAGCTTCTGAAATATTGATGAGCCACTCTTTAGAAATTATTCCGTATGCTTGTGTTTGGGAACATTTTCGTTTGTATCCATTCGGACCTTTTGTCATGAGGTATGGGCTTGTTGGGCCATTTAAACTGGGACAAGAACATATCTTATGATGTTGGGCCAAAAGCTTCTAAAACGCCAATGGGCCATTATAGTTTTGTGCTTGGGAGCATTATCATTTGGATAGGTTGGACTTCTTGCCATGAGATGTTAACTGTGGGTGGCCATTTAAAACTGGGACGAGTTCACTCCTATGACAGTTAACCCAAAAGATCCTAAAATGATGATGGGCCGATTTGGGTGAAAATTTTAATGAGTTGATATTTCCTTGTATCGCATGCATCTCATTCATCTCATGCATACATATAAGATGTTAATACCCTCTATGTCTATAAAAGACGTCACAGATTCCCGTTGGGTAAGGGAAGATGGAAGACTCACTAAAAGACCGGTAACAGATATGAGTACTTCCGATAGCGAGGTATCCCGGATAGATCAGTTGGAAAATGGTCTCGCCAAAATTACTGAATAGTTGCAAGCCTTGACTACTGTTGTGGCTGGTATGGCTATACCCCGTGCTGGGGGGAATTCTGAGAATGTGAGGCGCGAGGAGCCTCCGAATGGGTTGGGGGATGACATCCCCGCTTTTGATGATGACATGGCAGAGTATGCAACATGCAAAATGATGGGGTCTCAGGTAGAATTTCAGAAGCTTCGGGAACAGGTTGAAACAGTTACCCCCAAAATGATGGGTAAACATGAAGAGTTGTTAGATTATGAGGCAATGACCTTCGAAGAACAGTTTCCAGCTCAGTTCAAGATGCCAGATATGGCTAAGTTCAACGGGAATGGGGATCTGAGGGTCCATCTCCGTCAGTATGTTTCAGTTATGAGTTTAGTGGGTTTGTCCAAGCGTCAACTGCAGAAGATGTTTGGGATGTTGCTTGAGGGAGCGCCGGTAGTATGGTATCACAACACAAGCCTTGAGAAGAAGATTAGGGAAGATTGGAGGGAACTGGCTGATGCTTTTATGAAGTAATATGTTACAGATCTGGAAATTGATTTGTCACTCCGAGATTTGGAGACACAAGCAGAAGCCTGAGGAAAGCTTCAAAGAGTATGTAGACCGCTGGAGAAGCCAGCTCCTAAGATGCAGACTCGGCCCTCAGAGAAGGACCAAATTAAATGATTATCAAGGGCACCAAGCCCTCCATCTATGGGAAACTGAGGAGGATGACCTCCATGATCGCTGATTTTCGACAGTTGAGGGCAACTATCATGGATATTGAAGAAGAAGAAGCAGAGAACATGAAGTTTTATGGCCTAAGTAGGAGGCTTATTAGGGGAACATCAGGTACCAAACCTGTTTCTGCGGAGATTTCTGCCATCCGAAATCGGAGATTCTCCAACTTAGGGAGGCCTTTGTCTAAGGTGTTGGAGAAATTAAAAAGACAATGACTTCTGAAACCCCTGGAGACCAAACCACTTCCCAACCCTCCACCACCACATCTCAACCTGAGCCAATACTGTCACTTCCACCAACAGAAAGGCCACGACACTGAAAATTGTGCCCGCCTCCGCCATGAAATCCAGGACCTTATAGACTCCAAAAGATACCCGACCCTGAAACAGAATGCCCCAACACACACCAAAATCCCATACCAAATTACCACTGTTGTCCCCCCACCAACCTATATGATAAACTCTGGCCTACCTGAAAGCCTTGTCCTCAATCCTTTGACCACCAAGCCTTTTGTCTGGGAATTTGGATAGTAACAGTGAAGATGAGACAGAATGAGGGCAGAATTTCTGGGAAGACTTCTCCAGTAGTGATGAAGAAGAAATGAGGGGGATGACACGCAGTGGGCGTTTCTATAATGATATGACTGAGAAGGGTAAAAGAGTGTTATCGGAGGGTAGAGAAGTGGCTAAGAATACAGAAAATGCCGAGGGAGATGTAGTGCTGCAATAGTTGAGGAAAACCCGAGCACAAGTGAGTATCTGGGATTTATTGTATGCATCTCAGGAGCACAGGCGGGCCATGGTTGAGGCCTTAAGCAAGATAGTGGTGACAGAAGATGCCAACCCCGCAATGTTTGTTGGGTTAGTGCAAAAGGAGGCTTTGCAGGCAATCACTTTTCTAAGGAACAACTCCCAGCTGAGGGGAGAAATCATAATAGACCTTTGTTTATCAAAGCTGAAGTGAGGGGTAAGAAGACCTCTTGTGTGATGGTGGATGACGGCTCATCCATCAATGTGTGCCCATTGAAGATTTTGGCCAAGCTGGGTATAAAAACAACAGATCTGGATCCCTCTAGTATGACTATCAAGGCTTATGATGACAGTAAGCGAGGATTTGAAGGTACATTTGTAGCAGTGGTCAAGGTTGGTCCCATTGAGGACGAAGTTGAGTTCACAGTGCTGGACATCCCAGCCACTTTTTCCTTGTTGTTGGGAAGGCTTGGTTTCATAAGCTTGGGGGCGTGCCCTCACTCTCTGCATCAGATGATTAAGTTCCCATATGGGGGAGAATTGTCACCATCCGAGCTGAGGTAGACAATGTTGTGGCTGCTTTGGAAATACAACCTCTCACAAGGTTCCAAGTGTCGGCAACTTTTGAGAATGGGTGGATCCTAAGGTAGCTAGGATCATGGGAAAAATGAAGTTCGAGCCGGGTGAGGGTTCAAAACTGCCAAACTTCAGAGGACAAACTACTCGGAGGGGTCTGGGATACAAGTATGATGAGGAGAAGCCAAAGGTTAAAAAAAAAGGGTTAAAACCGGCAGATTATTTTGTGAAGGCTTCAGGGTATCAGGGTGAGCCCGAACCGATAGAAGTTAACGGGATTGTGGTGCCTGGTTTTGAGATCTTCCAAGAGATGCTGGGCAATAAGCCGCTGGCCGAAGAAGTTATGGAAGAAGCAGAGAATTGGGAAGAAGAATTGATGAAGTTGGAGAGCCTGACTCTGGGAGAGGATAAAAAGCCTGAAGGGAACTTGGTTGCAGAAGAAGAAGTGTCTATAGATGATGAAGACATTTACCTTCCTGATTTGTTTGAATGTACTTCCGTATTATCCAATAATAAAGACATTTCTTTTGCTTATTTGCCTGAGTCATTTCCATTTGCTCTACACGAATCAAGCATATTTGATATCAGTTCAGCCAGAACTACTGCATTTAACTTGGGTACACCTGAGAACCCCAAGGAAATTCTGATTGCAAGTGAAGTTACCTCCGAGGAGAGGGAGAAATTAGAAGAAGTATTGGTCAGATATGCCAAAGTATTTGCTTGGTCCTATGAGGACATGCCTGGGGTAGACAGAAGCATTGCCCAGCACACAATACCCACTTATCCGAATATGAGGCCAGTGAAACAGAAACTCTGACGGATGAGACCTGAGTGGGCCGAAAAGGTCAGAGAAGAGGTTAAGAAACAGATAGATGTGGGGTTCCTGGAAGTAGTGAAGTATCCCGAGTGGTTAGCAAATATTGTGCCAGTACCGAAGAAAGACGAGAAATTCAGAATGTGTGTGGATTACAGAGATCTCAACAAGGCTTGGCCGAAGGATAATTTTCCTCTACCGCATATAGATCTTCTGGTTGATAGTGCGGCTTTATCCGCCATGTATTCATTTGCAGACGGGTTTTCAGGGTACAATCAGGTGCTCATGGCTGAGGAAGATAAGCACAAGACTGCCTTTGTTACCGAGTGGGGTACTTATTGTTAAAGGGTAATGCCGTTTGGGCTCAAGAATGCGGGAGCTACGTATCAACGGATGGCCACTACCTTATTTCATGACTTGATGCACAAAGAGATTGAAGTGTATGTGGATGACATGATGGTGAAATCAGAGACAAGAATTGGGCATATAGAAGCACTAGATAGGTTCCTTCAGAGAGTTGACAAGTACAACCTGCGGCTGAATCCCAAGAAGTGTGTGTTTGGGGTAACATCAGGAAAACTGCTGGGACATATAGTGGGAATGGGAGGAATTGAGGTAGACTCTGAAAAGATCAAAGTAATCACAGAGATGCCAGCACCGAAGACTGAGAAGGAGGTCAGAGTATTCCTGGGAAAGATTCAGTACATCAGTCGGTTCATCGCCAAGTTGACGTTAGTGTGTGAGCCTATCTTTAAACTATTGTGAAAAGATCAGCTGGTAAAGTGGAATGAGCAGTGTCAAACAGCCTTCACAAGATCAGAGAGTACTTGGTAAATCCTCATGTGTTGAACCTTCGAGATTGGGCATACCTTTGATATTGTATTTGGTTATAGAATCAGAAGCACTGGGGGCAATGATGGTATATGCAGATGAGATAGGGGTAAAACATGCAGTTTACTATCTGAGTAAGAATATGCTCCCGTATGAGGCTCGATATCAGGAAGTAGAGAAGATCTGTCTTGCAGTAGTATGAGCTTCCAGAAAATTGCGGCATTACTTCCAATCTTACAAGATCCAGGTAGTGGCAAAGGAGAATCCTTTGAAATATCTGCATTTAGTGTCTTCGCTAGTGGGGAAATTGGGCAGATGGTTAGTATTGCTGACAGAGTTTGACATTGAGTACCTCACCACAAAAGTGATCAAGGGGCGAGCAGTAGCAGAGTTTCTGGCATTGCAACCTATTGAAGGGGATCAGTATAAGTTTGAATTTCCCGATGAAGAGATCCGAGCAATAACAGTTCAGAGATGGAAAATGTATTTTGATGGAGCAGTGAATTGCAGAGGAGCCAGAATTGGGATCGTGATAGTGACCCCCGAAGGAGAGACTTTGCCTTTGGCCAAGAGGTTGACGTTCAGGGTAACTAACAACATGGCTGAGTATGAAGCATGTGCTTTTGGTTTGACTGCATTGATAGCCCTGAAGGCTGAGAGTGTGGAAGTCAATGGAGATTCTATGTTGGTAGTTCAGCAGATGCGAGGAGAATGGGAATTGAAAGAAGAACGGTTGAAACCTTACCTTTTTCACCTCAGAAAGTTGGCACAGGGTATCCCCAATTGTAAGTTTCAGCACTTGCCGAGAGAAGAGAATCAGATGGCAGATGCATTGGCTACACTTGCAGCGACTTGGGAGAATCCGGAAAAGTTAGTAATGAGACCGTTGATGCTGACAACAGCAAGCAGACCTGTTTACGAGATAGAAAGAGTCTTGGAAATGGAAATCGATGATGGTAAACCTTGGTATCATGGCATTCAGAATTATCTTGAACATTGGGAACTCCCGGGGGGAGCTGGCAGAAAAGACAGAATAGCCATTCAGAAGTTAGCTTCCCAGTACGTGATTTTGAAATGGGAATTGTACAAGAGGCAAACAAACGATATTCAGTTGAAGTGTTTGAGAAAAGAGGAGGCTCAGCAGGTAATGGAAGAAATACATGCCGGGGTATGTGGTCCGCACATGAACGGGTTGAATATGTCCCGCAAGATAGTGAGACAAGGTTTTTATTGGTCGACCATGGAGACAGACTGCGCGAGGATGGTAAAGTACTGTCATGATTGTCAAGCACAATGGTAATTTGAATCATTTGCCGCACACAAAGTAGCATGGGCTGTCAGAGCCGTGGCCTTTCTCAGCATGGGGAATTGATATGATTGGAGAGATTTGAACAAACACATCGAATGGGCATCGGTTTATAGTAGTGGCAGTAGACTACTTCTCGAAATAGGTGGAATCCGAATCATTCCGCAATGTTACAGCAAGCAGATGGCAAAGTTCATAGCTCGGAATCTCATATGTCGGTATGGTATGCCGCATCTTGTGGTCACGGACAACAGAGTTTAGTTTCAAGAGAGATGAAGGAAATGCTACAAAAATACGGGATAGGCCATCAAAGTCATCGCCTTACAGACCGCAAGCAAATGGGGCAGTTGAGGCAGCCAACAAGACTATAAAGATGATTTTAGCCAAGATGACATAAAATTGCAGAGATTGGGCTGAAAAACTACCGTATGCCTTGTGGGGGTACAGAACATCAGTGAGAACAGCAACAGGGGCCACACCTTTTTCTCTAGTCTATGGAATGGAGGCAGTACTGCCAGTGGAAGTGGAAATACAGTCTATGAGAGTATCAGCAGAGGCAGAGTTACCGGAACAAGAATGGGCCGCGCAGAGGTTTGATCAGTTAGCACTGCTGGATGAGAAGAGAATGACGTCTTTGCATCACATGCAGTTGTATCAGAAGAGACTAGCCCGAGCATAACAACAGAAGTGCGCCCCACCAAGATCAGAAAGGGCGATTTGGTACTTAAGCAGTCGAGGCCGTCGACAACAGACCTAATAGGGAAGTTCAGACCTAACTGGGAAGGACATTACATAGTGCAGAAAGTAATGTGAAATGGGGCAGTGAAACTGTCAGACTGGAAGGTAACGAGTTCATTGAGCCGATCAACGTGGACAGATTGAAGCAATATTTTGCCTAAGAAAGAGAAGACATGGCTGAAGGCCTAACCCGACGGGATAAGGGAACTCATGCATGCATGCATACACGTAACACATTTTGGCATTCGTTTTGTTTTTGTTTTGTATTCACAGGTTTTGAAGAAGAAAAGAGAATGCGGCAAAGACAAGCCGATTAAAAGCATCAACATACCAGCAGTAGTTTTGGGATGCGTCCCAGGGGGCGAGGCCCACACATGTACCAGTTGCAGTTATTGGGATGCGTCCCAAGATCGAGGTCCACTACATCATCAGTCTCGGGATGCGTCCCAGGGTCGAGGCCCACCTTTTGTCAGCGGTATTGGGATGCGTCCCAGGGTCGAGGCCCCCGTTGTCGGTTGCAGCTATTGGGATGCGTCCCAGGATCGAGGTCCACTGCATCATCAGTCTTGGGATGCGTCTCAGGGTCGAGGCCCACCTTTTGTCAGCGGTATTGGGATGCGTCCCAGGGTCGATGCCCCCGTTATCGGATGCAGCTATTGGGATGCGTCCCAGGATCGAGGTCCACTGCATCATCAGTCTCGGGATGCATCCCAGGGTCGAGGCCCACCTTTTGTCAGCGGTATTGGGATGCGTCTCGGGGTCAAGGCCCCCGTTGTCGGTTGCAACTATTGGGATGCGTCCCAGGATCGAGGTCCACTGCATCATCAACTTAGTTCAAGACAGCAGGCAAGTCAAGTTGCAGCTGGCTAGCCAGGTAAGTGAAAATGCATTGCATAACTTTGATAGGATTGTCACTGTTACACATTACACAAGTCTCATCAAAGTGGGGGGCGACTGTAGGCACTGTATTTTTGCATATGAGTCCCTATGATGAGTCTCATTTGGAGGCACTACCTGTTAAGTCACGGAAGTCACGGTAAACAGACGTCGGAATGGGAAATTCAGAATGAGCATGTCATCAGATTCATTTCACTAGTTCACTGTTTTCGTTCGTGCTGCGTTCGTTAACATGTTCGAATGTTAAGCAGATTGTGGACGTTCATGTCGTGTTCGAATAGGCATTCGAACGGTGTCGGTATTTCTGGTTTTGCTGCTAGCCTCACGCCCTAGCCCACTTAGCCCACCAAAGCCCATAAAACACATATTTAACACATGGTGAATTAAATAAAATCTAAAAATCACATACCAAATTAAAATAAATATCAAATAAAATCATGCCTAATTAAAATCAATCAAGATATTATATACCAAACTAAAAAAATTATATGCCTAATCAAAACAAATTAAATATATCATATTCCTAATCTAACAAAACATGTCCCCCAAATAAAATATATACTTTCCTTGCAAGCACTAATTGGTCTCCTTCCTATACAAGCACATGGAAACCCTAACCTTTTGCCTATAAAAGAAACCCAATTCCAACCCTTGACACCTCCTAGCTCATTCACAAAAAAGAAAACTCCTAGCATCCACACATAAAAAAGCTACAAACAATACAGAATTCTCTCGTCCTCCCTCACTATCAATAACCAAAAATCACAAACCAAAGGACCCCCATTTCCGTGACCAAAACACATCCCAAATAGCCCATTTACCTCACAAAATAGCCCCCAAGTCACGCCCAAACAGCAGCCCAAATCACATCTAAACAGCAGCCATTTAACCGCAAAAGCAAGAGCCTAAAACACCAATAACAGTGACCAAAATACAGCAGTAAATCAGCAGTTAGACAGCAGCAAAACAACAGCGAAATGGGGTGAAAATAATAGCTTGAGCAGCGAAACAGGAAGAGAAAACATTAAACCAGTGAACCGGAGGAGTTGCGGAGCATCCACCCTTCCGACGACCGTGTACGGTACTTCCGAGAGTCGACATAAAAGGTTAGACCTGAGGGCACCTTTCTCATTAGTTTATATTCATCTTTTTAATTGTTTATTGAATATTATTTGCATGAGAGTCGTTGTATAATGTGTGTTGTGGCCCTTGAATGGATGAATGTGTCGCCTCTTGTGGTATATAGGATGGAAACCCAGACATAAATTTCATAGCCGATTCCGAATGGAGGGTAGTATGATCTGTACTCGGGATACAACTCCACGTACCACTTTAGTATACAACACATACTTTATTTCATGATTACCTTGATTTGTTTATTATCATTATTTATTTTCTGCATGTTATTTGAGTAATGACGAGGTAAAGCGCATGGGCTTAGTAAGTGCGATTAAAGGTCCTCTATTTTGAGAGGTTAAAATCCTTTACCACGATGCTTTGCCACGCCGGATGATGTATATTCGGTTGAATGCGAGATATGTTCAATCGGGTATACGAAGTCTGATATTGTTGTCTTTATTTCTTATATGCATCGTGTTATTAACGTATGGGCTTAGTAAGTGCGATTAAAGGTCATCTATTTTGAGAGGTTAAAATCCTTTACCACGATGCTTTTCCGCGCCGAATGATGTATATTCGGTTGAATGTGAGATATGTTCAATCGGGTATACGAAGTCCGATATTGTTGTCTTTATTTCTTATATGCATCGTGTTATTAGCGCATGGGCTTAGTAAGTGCGATTAAAGGTCCTCTATTTTGAGAGGTTAAAATCTTTTACCACGATGCTTTGCCGCGCCGGATGATGTATATTCGGTTGAATGTGAGATATGTTCAATCGGGTATACGAAGTCCGATATTGTTGTCTTTAATTCTTATATGCATTGTGTTATTAGCGCATGGGCTTAGTAAGTGCGATTAAAGGTCCTCTATTTTTAGAGGTTAAAATCCTTTACCACGATGTTTTGCCGCGCCGGACGAGTTACACATGATTGGATGAGAATGAGTTAAATCAGACACGTGAGGTCCTACATTATGGATTTGTTTGTCTATGTATGTGTTGCATGCATCAGGTCTGGTTCCGTTCGAACGCATTCTCGAACGCTATACGAACGCGAACATTCTGTTTACTGTTCGAACGCGTTTTCAGACGCTACTCGAACGTGCACGCATTTTCATAGTTTATCATGCATCAGGTTTGGTTCCATTCGAACGCTTTCTCGAACGCTATACAAACGCGAACCTTCTGTTTACCGTTTGAACGCGTTTACGAACGCTACACGAACGCACAAACACTGAACTGAGTCCATTTCATCATATTCTATGCGTAATTGCCCCTGTCAGTTCTCCATTTGTATTACGAATCTGATTGCCTCTTTTCCTTACGCATGATGATGCAATTGCCATTTATTTGTATTCCCCACATGTATGAGTACAATGTGCTTATTAAGTTGCATGCTTGCCGTATGTTAATTTACCTTTATGCATGCAAATTCGGACATAGATTATATGCAAATAGGTTGTATGCAAACATGAAAAATGTGTTATATATAAACTGAGATATGAGCTTTGTACTTATGCATGCGAACTTAGGAATAAATTATCCTTGGAAATATGTTGCTTAAGTTTGGTTAGATTATTGCACAAATCATTTTATTACAAGTGGCATAAGTAAGGGACCATTCCAAACCCAACGGTTTGGGGTCCTCCCTTGCGAGGGGTGGGTGCGGCCTTAAATCATTTTCCCAATTCACACCGGGTGGTGACTCCTTTATTCTCCGGTTTAGTCCCCCGCGGGCTACTCCGTACTCCCAACCGGGCCGCGAGCCCGGAACAGTATGCGTCGCCCAGTTTCTGTGCCCCACAAACATACAAACGTACAAAGCTAGGCTTTTAGCGAAAGGGTATCATCATCAACATGGTGTGGATTACGACGAAACCTTTTACCCGTTGCCATGATTAATCCATTCGGATAATGCTTGCTATTGCTGCATATTTCGATTATGAAATATGGCAGATGGATGTCAAAATCGCTTTCCTTAATGGAAACCTTTTGGAGGATGTTTATATACAACAGCCTGACGGTTTTATCGTGCCAAAACATGCAAACAAGGTTTGCAAGTTAAATCGATCCATTTATGGATTGAAGCAAGCATTGCGTTCTTGGAACCAACATTTTGATGAGATCATATTACAATATGTTTTCATTCAAAACGAAGATGATTCTTGTGTATATAAGAAGGTTAGTGGGAGCGCATTGACAATGATTATCCTATACGTTGATGATGTATTGCTTCTTAGCAATGACATTCCCATATTAAAATCGGTGAAAGCTTGGCTTTCATTAAAATTCTCCAAGAAATACTTGGGAGAGACAACCTTTATTCTAGGAATAAAGATCTACTGGGATAGATCTAAAAGTTGTTGGCACTCTCCGAGAACTTGTACATTGATAGTGTTGAAGAGATTCGACATGGATCAGTCCTAGAAGGGGCTACTTTCGGTGTCATATGGCGTCTCTCTATCTAAGGACATGTGTCCTAAAACTCAAGATGAAAGGGATTCAATGAATCGGATCCCGTTCGCTTAAGTAGATGGATCGATCATGCATGTCATGATATGTATGTGACCTGATGTCTCATATGCTTTGAGCATGTGCAGTCGCTGTTAGGTTTATTCTAGGTCCCAAGATCAAACAAGCAATGAAAATATTGTGTGAACACACCAACGGAGATAGCGGAATACTCACATCGATCGGTTGAGTCGATTTGGAGACGAATCAAGGCCAAAATGCTCACTGCCTTACACGCCCACTGCAGCAGTCCACTGCATCAATATTTCAGTTTTTGAGCTGAGAAAACGGAGCTCCAAGCCTCGTCGAACGGATCCCGGCTCATGGGTGAACCTCCCTACCACCTTCACATGTTCCGTAAGTGTGATAGCACTTGAGATTTTGCCACAAAATCCCACTCCAAGCTTCCCCACTGCTCACGTTTTTGCTGGTTAAAACCAGTGAGCAATTTGCCCATTTGGGCGTGAACATGAAGAGAGAAATGAGAGAGAGAGAGTTGTATATTAGTTGTGAATAAATGGTTTGGTATATCTTATATATAATTTCTAAAATTAAATATATGATATACACTTTTCAAAAGTCAAAGTAATATATGTAACAATATATTACCATCAACTTTTAAAAGCCTTTTCCAACCACTACCAACTACATCAAAGTCACATCTTTCATTCAATCAAGTGACAAGTTGTCACATCACTCAAAGTGACATTTGATTTGACGCTTGATGTGACGAATGATTTGACGCTTGATGTGACTTGCGTTGCCGCACTCGAATTCGAAATACGAATGCGCTCGCAATCACACTCGGGCTCGGGTTCGCTAATTCCCAATTAGCGATTTTTCCGTCGCGTCGTAATTAAATGATTACGCCTAGCGAATTCACTATTCACGTCGCTTAACGAATTAATTCTAAATTAATTCGTTCGCCCGAATTAAAATCCAATTTCAATTCTGCGTCGAAATCCAATTTTGTTCAATATATCGAATATATTAACTTACCGATTAATTCCAAATTAATCGTTCTCTCTCTTTAGACGATATTTTATCCTAGATAAAATATCTCCGTTATTAATCCCAGATTAATTTTCTCTCTCTTCTAATTAATCCCAGATTAATATAGAGTACGAGTCATACGTCATCGGTGGATTATTGGGAAGCGACCCATGAGATCCCCGGATAAGTTGGCAGTAAATACGGTCGTCGGAGTATCCGAATCACGCACGTACCAAGTACTACGTTCTACCGATTTACGAGACAAGGTCGGATCCTAGCAAAGCACGATGTCTACCCAATTCTCCGGACATATCCATCTAAGAATATTAAGATCTATATCAAGCGTAGTATACCAAGTATTGCGTATGTCGGTCCAGTATCGGATAGTCACGTGCTAGGGCTGGGGCTGGATAAGTGTCTGCCCCGTCCGAAGCACATGTCGGATGTCTGGTAACTAGTCTCTATAATCGGATATTCAAGACCTAGTCATAATATCACGATTGGATGCGCATCACTTAAGAGCACTAATACCGTATCCTGCGTGACATCATCTCCACTATGACTGGAGTGATACTTCCGTCTTGACATCACACCCAACACTCTACGATTCTCAATATACCCAGTATTGGCGTACACAGAACCGGATAGAGTCCTAGACGACCTCAACCAAAGTATATTTATTGTCGTAAGCATTAGCGATGCAAGTCTCAGGTTAAGACCAAATACACCTACCCTGATGTCGGACTCCCATAGACACATAGTCATAATACCAATGGGATTCCGAGGGGTCTATCCAGAGCGAAGCTGTTTCCCGTACCATCGGTGAAACACAACCTCCTATCGCACTTGCATAAGTATCCAATACTTAAATATATGAGAACTATGCCGTTGTGCCCTCACAACGCGCACAAGTGCAATACTAGCCTATTCCGCATTATCGATGTCCTGTCTCGATAATACTCCGGCTAGGGATGTTAATGATTTATCCTACGTGGACTGATACTGTCTCATATCATTCTCCGTCCAGGAAAAAATCATAGGGACCTCTCATCATTTATACATCTAAGGTGATCTAATCACAAATGATAAGAGTGCAATCTCCTTTGTCACATAGTTAATTTGTACAACAACACCATGATCTGTACAAATAGTGACGCTATGGGTCAAATTATCCAACAGTCGCTATCAGGCCGATCCAGATGATGGTCACTGGATTGATGTAAAGAACATCATTGAGTATCTTAGACAAACTAGAGATGCTTTCTTAGTCTATGGAGAAAGAGAACTTGAAGTGACTGGGTTCACCGTTGCAAGTTTCCAAACCGATAAAGACGACTGTTAGTCGGAATCAGGGTACATATTTTGTTTGAAAAACGAAACAGTGAGCTGAAAATCCTCCAACCAAGATATTGTTGCCGATTCAACAATAAAAATAGAATACATTGCTGCAGCTGAGGCAGCAAAATAAGCATTTTGGATCTATAAATTCCTAATTGGATTAGAAGTAGTTCTGTTAGCAGCTGAGATGGGCTACAACACAGGCTAAGGAATCACTGTCTCATCAATGATCCAAGTATGTACTTCGAACGATTTAATCTGATTCGTGAGATCATACATCGTGGCGATGTCAAGATCAAAAGATCGCATCAGATGATAACCTTGCAAATCCGCTAACGAAAGCGATATCTCAGCAAAAGTTTGAGTGACCTGTACATAGTTCAGGTGTTGGACACTTGAGTGATTGGCTATAGGCCAAGTGGGAGATTGTTGGACAATTATGACCCATAGCATCACTATTTGTAAAAGACATGGTGTTTTTTTACAAATTAACTATGTGACAAATGAAATTGCTCTTTTATCATTTTGTAATTGGATTACTTGGATATATAAATGATAAAAGTCCATATGATTAGTACCGGATTAATAAGATATTAGACAGTATTAATCCACGAAAGATTTAATCATTAAATATCTCTAGTCGTAGTATTATCGAGACTGGACATCGATAATACGAAATAGGCTAGTATTACACTTGTGCGCGTTATGGAAGCTTAACGATATAGTTCTCATATATTTAAGTATTAGATACTTATGCAAGTGTGATAGGAGGTTCTGTTAGCCGTTGGACCAGGAATAGCTTCGCTCTGGATAGACCCCTCGGAGTCCCATTGGTAGTGTGACTATGTGTCTATGGGAATCCGAATCAGGGTAGGTGTATGTGGTCTTACCTGATACTGGATCGTATTACGCAATACATTGTATACTAAGTCTGATACATATTATATATTCCTCGTTGAATTTTCTGGAGAATTAGGTAGGCACGGTGCTTTGCAAGAAGCCAACCATGTCTTGTGAATCGGTGAGAACGTGGTACGGGGTACGCACATGTCGGATAGTCCGAAACCGTATTTACTGCCAACATATCCAGGTTCTCTTGGGTCGCTTCCAAAGATTCACCAATGACATTTGACTGGAACATAATTAATTTGGGATTAATTATGAGAGAGAAAATTAATCTTGGATTAATTACGGTAAGAATTTATCTGGGATTAAATTTGTCAAGAAGAGAGAACGCGATTAATTTGGAATTAATCGGCAAAGTAAATTTAATAGTTAAATTGGATTTTGCTATTTAATTTATTTAATTGGGCTAAAATAATATATCAGATATATTAATTGAAATTGGATTTCAATACGGAATTAAAATTAGATTTCAATTCAAGCGAAATAATTAATTTGGAATTAATTCGCAAGCGACTTTCGTAATAATTTTGCGAGGCATTATTATTTGATTAAATTGGATTTAATTATTTAGCGATGGAAATTTCGTTTAATCGGATTAAACAAACCCAGGCTCAAAGAGTGTTGTGTAAGCCAACTAGATTTGGAATTAAATGGGTGAGACCCATGCCTTGCATCAATTGTCAACAATTGATGGAAGTGGTGGAATGGTGATTGGATATTTTATTACACCACACCTACCACACTTTAGAAGTTAATATTGGTATTAGTTTTTGGAAAATAAAAATACTATTCACTCTCTCCCTCACTTTCTCTCTTGGTCGAACATAGCTCTCATTGGAGGAGAAAATTTTCGTTCAAATTTTGTTCAAGCTAGCACTTAAAGGAGTCAAAGAAAGGTGATATGGAAAATCACCCAAGAGTTTGGAACTTATAAAGAGGGCTTGGAGCTTCTACATCCAAGGAAAAAGTTTTGAACTTCAACCAATCAATGTAAGTATATTCCGCAACTTACTCGTTAATATTCACACACAAATCATGTTATAGAGATCCTTGGCATGTCTATGACACTTACATTCGCGGTGTGGTTCGGGTCGATTTTTTCGTTTTTCACTTCAAACCGCATGGGTTGGCGGTTTAACGGTTTGGGCAGTTCGGGTCGGCGGTTTGGATTATAAAATTTTTTAAGGAAATTTTGGTGTTTTTAACATAATAATTGAAGAGAAAAAATACCTAATTTTCATTTATACATTGTATATTGTCATATGATCATTAAATATCTTAAATTTCATAGTTAAAGAAGAAGAAAAATATAAAATAATATCTTATTTGAACGCGGGTCGGCGGTTTAGGCGGTTCGGGTCGCGGTTAAGTCAAAACCGCACACCGACCTGAAATTTGCGGTTCGGTTCCGATTGACCCAAAATCATTTTTTTTTTTTTTTTCAAACCACGCGGTGCGGTTCAGGTCGGATTGCGGTTTGACCCGAAACCGTGATCACCTCTTTTATCGTGTGTCTTTCTAGTTAAAAATCTTGTTAGTAAAACCCAATTGGGTTAAAACCTGAACGAAAGGAAAAAAGTACAGCTCACGATGACCAAAATAATAGATGTCTCATCTTCATTCGATAGCACCACACCACATGTTGGACTTGTTTCTGAACATGTTTGGACCACCATCCTTTCACAATGATCTTGTTATCTCTGAGACACTTTATCTCGAAAAGTCATCGATGAAGACGAGCTTCCTCTGTTAAATTCTACCTGAAATTCAATAGCAGTATTCCTTGAAAATCTCCATTAGTCCCTGAAGTTTCAGTTTCCATGGCTTCTCCGTAACTCAGGTCATCTTGGCTTTCTAACAACTCTCTGTTTAAGTGTTGGGTCTACGTGCTCTCAGGATGGTGCGAATCTCCCCATGGCCCATTTCCTCCTTCTATCAGCATAGCTTTTCTGTCGACTTTGAGCTATCTTCATATTTGCCCAGATCTTCATGACTACTTCTTTAGTTTCTTGTATTACTTTCGGTCTAACCATTTGCTTTTCCAGATATCTCACCTCACCCATTTCGTCCCAATATATAGGCGATCTGTATTTCCTATGATAGAGCGATTCGTACAGTGCCATGGCAATGGTTGCTTGGTAACTGTTATTGTAAGAGAATTCCACTAGAGATAGATATTGCTCCCATTTCCCTGACCAATCCATTTCACACGCCCTTAATATGTTTTCCAATAGCTATATAACCCTTTTAGACTATCTATCAATTTCTGGATGAAATGTTGTTCCGAACTCCAATTTGGTTCCCATGGACTCATGGAAACTTTTCCAGAACTTTGAGCTAAACCCGGGGTCACGTCTGACACGATGGAGACAGATACTTCATGCAGACTTACCATCTCCTTCAAGAATAGGTCTGTGTATCGATCCATACTATACGTGGTCTTTACTCCCTGAAAGTGCACCGTTTTAGTGAATCGGTCTACTATCACCCAAATGGAATTATTCCCCATTTCTGATATTAGTAGTCTTGACACGAAATCCATAGTTATGTGCTCCAATTTCCATTATGGGATCTCCAATAGCTATAAGATCCCAGATGGTCGTTGATGTTAGACCTTGATCTGTTGGCACGTTAAGTATTTTGCTACAAACTCTGCGATGTGATTTTTCATACCCAGCCACCAGTAATGCAATTTCAAGTCTCAATACATCTTTGTGCTTCCAAGGTCAACCGAATATGGATTTTTCTGGGCCTCCGTCATAATTTCTTCCCTTACTTCTGGGTCATTTGGAACACACAATCTTCTCTTATATCTTATTGTGCCATTACCATCAGTCACAAAGTTTATTTTCTTGAACCAACTCCATATTCCTTCGTTGTTTCAGTAACTCTTTATCTGCCATCTACTTCTCATTTATCCTTTCAAACAATACCTGTTGAGCTTCGATAACTGTTAACATATATCCATCTCCTTTGGGAATTATCTCTAACCTCAACTCTTGTATATCCCTAAATATTTCCGGTTATACCACCAGCGGTGCTAGTGCTATCTTTCTGCTCAATACATCTGCAAATACATTTGCTTTGTCTGGATGGTAATTAATTGTACAATGATAATCTTTCACCAATTCTAACCATCTCCGATGTCTCATATTCATCTATTTTTGAGTGAATAGTATTTAAGGCTCTTGTGATCCGTATAAATCTCATATTTCTCCCCATATAAGTAATATATTTATCTCTTTAGTGCAAATACTACCGCTGGTAGTTCCAGATCATGGGTTGGGTAGTTCTTTCCATACTCATTTAGTTGTCTGGATGCATAGGTGATTACCTTGCCATTCTGCATTAGTACACACCCCAATCCACTTTTGGAGGCATCACTGTACACTACGAATCCGCTTTGAATATCTAGTACTGTTAGTATCGGGCTTTTGGAAGCTATCTTCACTCTTCTCTGTTGGTTTAAATCTAGGTCCCAAGATCAAACAAGCCATGAAATCATGCGTGAATACACCAACGGAGGTAGCGGAATACTCACATCGATCGGTTGAGTCGATTTGGAGACGATTGAAGGCCAAAAAATGCACTGCCTTGGCGCATGAACTGCAGCAGTCCACTGTCTCCAAAAACAGAAATTTGAGATGCGAAACGGAGCTCCTAGCTTCGTCGAACGGATCCCGGCTCATGGTCGAACCTCCCTACCACCTTCGCAAGACTCGTAGTGTGCTAGCTCTTGGATTTCTCACCATGAAAACCCAACTTTGCTTCCCTAAAGCTCACGTTTTTCTGGTTCAAAACCAGTGAAGAAATGCCTATTATTGGCGTGAGAGAGTGAGAGAGAATTGAGAGAGATGAAAGATGTGTTGTTATTTGTAAAATGTGTAAGAACTTTTACTTATATATTTTCCAAAAATATATAAAAATTACCATTTATTTTTCTTTTCCAAAAATCAAAATAAAAGGTAATAGTCTCCCACCAAACAACATCAACTATTCCAACAACTACCATCACTCAAAGTGACTAGTTGTCTTTTCAATCAATCAATCAATCACATCAATCAATCACATCACTCAAAGTGACATTTGATTTGACGCTTGATGTGACGAATGATTTGACGCTTGATGCGACTTGCGTTGCCGCACTCGAATTCGAAATACGAATGCGCTCGCAATCACACTCGGGCTCGGGTTCGCTAATTCCAAATTAACGATTTTTCCGTTGCGTCGTAATTAGATGATTACGCCTAGCGAATTCACTATTCACGTCGCTAACGAATTAATTCTAAATTAATTCGTTCGCCCGAATTAAAATCTAATCTTAATTCCGCGTCGAAATCTAATTTCGTTTAATATATCGAATATATTAATTTACCGATTAATTCCAAATCAATCGTTATCTCTCTCTCTAGACGATATTTTATCCTAGATAAAATATCTCCGTTATTAATCCTAGATTAATTTTCTCTCTCAACTTTATAATCCCAGATTATTCAAGAGTGCGAGTTGTGCGTCATCGGTGGGTTATCGGGAAGCGACCCATGAGATCTCCGGATAAGTTGGCAGTAAATACGGTCGTCGGAGTATCCGAATCACGTACGTACCAAGTACTACGTTCTACCGATTTACGAGACAAGGTCGACTCCTAGCAAAGCACCAAGTCTACCCAATTCTCCGGACATATCCATCTAAGAATATTAAGATCTGTATCAAGCGTAGTATACTGTTGTATTGTGTATATCGGTCCAGTATCGGATAGTCACGTGCTAGGTCTGGGGCTGGATAAGTGTCTGCCCCGTACGAAGCACATGTCGGATGTCTGGTAACTAGTCTCTATAATCGGATATACATGACCTTGTCATAATATCCCGATGGCCGCGCAGCACTTAAGAGCACTAATACCGTATCCTGCGTGACATCATCTCCACTATGACTAGAGTGATACTTCCGTCTTGACATCACATCCAATACACTACGATTCTCAATATACCCGGCATTGGCGTACACAGAACCGGTTAGAGTCCTAGACGACCTCAACTAAAGTATATTGATTGTCGTAAGCATTAGCGATGTAAGTCTCAGGTTAAGACTATACACACCTACCTTGATTTCGGCCTCCCATAGACACATATTCATAATACCAATGGGATTCCGAGGGGTCTATCCAGAGCGAAGCTATTTCCCCTACCATCGGTGAAACACGACCTCCTATCGCACTTGCATAAGTATCCAATACTTATATATATATGAGAACTGTGCCGTTGTGCCCTCACAACGCACACAAGTGCAATACTAGCCTATTCCGCATTATCGATGTCCAGTCTCGATAATACTCCGGCTAGGGATATTTAATGATTAATCTTTCGGGGACTGATACTGTCTCATATCATTCTCAGTCCAGGAACTAATCATAGGGACCTCTCTTCATTTATATATCTAAGGTGATCTAATCACAAATGATGAGAGTGCAATTTCCTTGTCACATAGTTAATTTGCTACAACAACACAATGATCTGTGCAAATAGTGACGCTATGGGTCATTTTGTCCAACAATCTCCCACTTGGCACATAGCCAGTCACTCGAGTGTCTAACACCCGAACTATGTACGGTTCGCTCAAATTGCTGAGGAAAGGTTTTCGTCAGCGGATTTGTATGATTATCGTCTGACGCGATTTATACGATCATCACATCGCCACGATGTATGATCCGAACGAATCAGATGACTATAGAAGTATATATCTGGATCGTCGATGAGACCTTTAATTCCTTAGCCTGTGCTGACGCCTAGCTCAGCTGCTAACAGAACTATATCTAATCTAATTAGATTTATGTTCGATCCAAATGGCTTCTATTGCTGCTTCAGCTGCAGCAATAATTCGTATTTGTTGTTTATTCGGCAACAGTTATCTTGCTCGGAAGATTTCTAGCTCACTGTCCCGTTATTCAAACTTTATAGTACCATAGTATTTAACTGTTTGGAAACTTGCAGCAGTGATCCCAGTCACTTCAAGTTCTCCTTCTCCATAGTTTTAGACAGCATCTTTAGTTCTCTAAGATACTAACAGATGTTCTTAACTTCAATCCAGTGACTATCACTTGGATTGACCTGATCGTGACTCCATATGCTCGAAGCGTATGAGACAACCTATCAAGTACATTTTAAATGCACAATTTCCCAGAGAGTGTTAACAACTCCAAATCTATTCCAGTAGATCTTTATTCCTTGAATAAATGTTGTTACTCCCCAGAATTCTACGGAGAATTTCTATTAAGAATATCTATGAAAGCCAAGCTTTCACCAATTGTTTTATGGGAATTTCACTGTCAGTGCGCTCTCCCACTAACCTCCTTATATACACAAGAATTATTTCGTTTTGATTCAAATCATAAACCATTATGATTATTTCAAAACGACAGTTCCAAGAACCTTACGCTTGCATTAATCCAAACATGGATCGATTAACCCGCAAACCTCGTTTGTCGGTTATACAAAATCGTCAGGATGTTGTAAACATCCTCCAAAATGTTTCCTTTTCAGGAAAGCGATTTTGATCTACAACTGACACATTTCATAAATGAAATATGCAGTATTAACAAGCATCATCAAAATGGATTTACTATGGCAACAGATAAAAGGTTGAACTGTTATTAACACAATGTTGATAACGATACCTTTTCAGTCACAAGCCTAGCTTTGTACGTTGGTTTGTTGCCATCCATGTATGTCTGCCTTGAAGACGATACAGTACCAATAGGCACAATGCCTTGCGGTACAACAACTAGTATCCAAACATAGTTGTTTTACATGGAATCCATTTCGGACTCATGGCACTTTGCCATAATAGGGAGTCGATACCTCGTATCATTTCCTCAAAACGTAGTCGGTGGATATACCTTCATAAGATTGACATCTTTATGAGGTTAGATCAGAAACACATACCCTAGGTTGTTTTCTGACTCTATCCGATCTACTAGTTTTTTTGTGTATTTGAAGATTAATGGTATAGATTCATCATAGATGAACTATTTGTGTTCCATTAAGGACTTGTGCCTTGAACAGTATTACTCCGATTTTCATCGAGTATCACTATCCTCCCACTGACCACTGCATATCGGTATTCCTCTCAGGAAAACCGCATGGTGAGCAACAATCATATTGTTCTCATGTGAGATTTATAAGTACTATACTTAAGGTTTTCCTTAGGATAACCTATATTGGCACTTATCCAATTTGGGTTCTTAGTTTGGTATCATCCAAATGTTATGCCTGGCATACCCAAATTATTAGGAGTGAGAAACCCTGTTTCTTTCCTATTCATATCCTATATGATATCTGTCAAACAGATTTATATGGAACCTTATTCTAAATAAGTTTTGCACTGTTAATACATATCCTATTGAAGGAAACAGTAGCTCAGAGCGACTCGTGATAAACCTTATCATGTCCAACAAAATTCGGTTTTTAGTTTGGACACACCGTCAACTGACGTATCTCGGGAGGAGTCCTCATCTGAAAGAATACTATACTCTTTCATGTATGTTTGAAACTTACTGCTTAAGTATTTTCCATTACGGTCTTACCGTGACGGCATAATACTATAGTCGATCTGTTAATCTACTTTGTGTCGAAACCCTAATAGTTTCCGATCTGTGTTCTTCAAAAGAAACACATAACCATAACGTGATGTTACATCCGTTAAGGTCACGAAATATTCATGTTCACATCTAGCCTAGCTAGATATGGGCCCACTAACTTCACCATGAATAGAGCTAACAGATTGGTGGCCCTTATACTATTACCAAGTAAATAGTATTTTAGGTACTTTACCTAATAAACTAGATTCGCAGACTTTATTTGAATAGTCAAATCAGTCCTAGTACCCACTCTTCAAAAGTGTGGATATACGAGTCTCGTTAAATTGTGTCCTAGACAACAATGCCACAAATAAGTCTCTATTGATCAAATCAATTTGAGCTATTTATTTGTCATTTTATATGTTTGAGATTTTATTTATATTCAAAATATAAATTCTGTTATTCACATCTAATGTATTTATCTCAGTATCATCTTTATATAATGAAACACTTAGTGTTCAAGAATATAAGGTTTATCCGCAACGGATTAAACTGATATAGAGATAATGTCTCTAGTCAAACTAGTTCATTATAACAGTTCCTAATTTAAGTACATACCCGAAGGGTAGTTCCTAAACTTAGGTATCTACGGTCGAAACAGCAACTTTCGTCCCGTTTCCGATTCGCAGAGTAATCTCAGCTTGAAGTCAGTATCCTGCTCAAAGCAGATTCTGAACATCAATACATATATTTTATGTACCACACTAAGTATTTAAAATCTAATTTCAATACTAGTACTGAACATAACTTTGACAAATATTTTAAAGTTAGAGCCTCGCCCTTTCTTTAATTCCTTGGTGTCTTCCATATCCAAATGGTAGTCACTTTGGGATATGTCAATTATCTTTTCAATATTCCACAAACCTTTGGCCAAGCCTTGGGTTTTGAATATCGAAATGATGTGTGCACCTCGTGCTACATGCCCAATTGCAAATTTTTGACTTTCACCCATAGAATAGTCAAATCAATTCTCTAAGAATTATTAATTGCAATTTAATACTTTTAAATCTAAAGATAGATTTATTGTCAAGTATATTAAATTAAGCACTAAAGTCATCATCATATAAATCTTCCAAAGATTTTATGCTCTACTTATTTGCTTAATTATGGGCCTAGTCATAATAAGTTATTTTATCAAATAAATTAACCTATTATTTATTCCCAATTGAAAATTAAATCATTTAAAACATTTAATCCAAGGATTATATATTTTAAATATTCAACTTTTCAATTCTTTCTTGATTTCAATAGTCCAACTATTTAATCAATTTAATAAGGTACTATTTATTATAATGATTACAATAATCCAATTATTTAATCAACTATAATTTTAATATTGATTACTATAATCCATTATAAAATCAACTATCATTTAATTCAATTATATTGATTACTATAATCCAATTATAAAATCAACTATATATTGAATGAGTTTGTATATAATCCAACTATATATATTTTAAAACAACATAAAATATTAGTCCAACTAATACTTTTGATTAATATGACGAATAAAATAGATGAGCGCGTTTAGCGAGTATTCGAACGAATGTTGCAAATTCAATACTTGCCTCCCACTATTTTTCGTCGAGCCTCTAACCCTCTGTCGAGTACTCGGGAAACCGTGTTTCCTAGTGGGCTAGGATCCCGTTAAATATCACACAATCTGACTTTGGCCAACAAATTGTATGATAATTAACTAGGTGGATCTCGAAGATCAATTGGATCTCATCCAACTCCTAGATCCGGTAGGTGGACATCCAAGTCCCAAACATATATCTTATATATGCCTATACATCGAATGTATACCCTAACCTTTTTCCTCTGAATCAACTAGGCCTTGGCTTTGGCACAACAAACCTAATGATCCCAGTCAAGTGCGGACCCATTGACCATGGAAGCTTCGTAATCAATGTCGTTGGAAAAGAAGTGGTCTTGACTTTGGCCAACAAACACAACTTGGACAAGACAAGACACCAATATGGAACAAAGCCTCGTGATTCAAACACATCTTCGACGGAAAAGGGCTTGACTTTGGCCAACAACCCATGCCAATCTAGGATCTTGAGTAAGAATCACTCAATGGAAGGAAAAGACGCATGATATTTGATGAGGGCTTTTTCGCGTGCAAATTGGCTACCAATTTAATTATCTTTGTTAAGGTCTCATCATCATACACCCTTAAACATGCATTCTAAACACATAATAAAGCGCATATGAAAATAAATAATAATGATATGCGGATGGATACTTAACACATTGATCCTAGATCAAATCTCTCCCTTTCTCACTCAAGCTAGCACTTGTATTACTTCTACCCCTTACACTACACTTCTAAAGAAACCTCATATACATAGAGGGGAATAGGTGAGAAGAGAATACAAAGAGAATGAAGGTGATAAGGCTGGACACGCAGGTCCAATTTAATAAATCGAATTTATTACAACAATTTCTAAAATTGCCCACCCATCTAATATCCATCCGATATACATTATTCATTCAACACAACCACGTATTCACACACATAAGCATGCTATCAATCAATCTAATCAAATTAATTAATCTGATAATTAAGTGATCATCCAATGTTCAAACAACGATTTGATTTTGTTCGAGTCAAACTCGTTTTTGCGAATAAGTACTCAAAGTACGAATTCATGAATTAAATTAAACTACAACATTAAATCAAATTAATATGCATTTAATACTAATTCATTATTCAATTCCAAATTAAATATTACACTTTTATTTAATAAACCTTTTACGATTTAAATTTCAAATTTAATCGTAACGCGTCTCAAAGACCGATTAACGTCCAACGTCAATTCAACTAAAGTCCAATGGGCTTTTAATTGATTTCTTAAGGCGTGGACTTTTGGTCAACTCGGGTCAAACCGATAACCAAAGTCCAATCCGGGATTTACCCCATAAGCCCATAAATCAATCTTGGCCCATTAGACCCAATGAACTTTAAAGGTTCATTAGTTACATTTGGGCTTTATGGTAAGGTTTTGGGCCCAATTGGATCCAATCCATTTGGTCTAAACCCAACTTGATAAAATCAAGCCCAATAGGCCCAATTACAACATTAATAGCCCAAATCCAATTTAAGGCCTCAAATAATTAAATTCAAAAAATCCAATTTTCCCAATTTAATACAAAAGTGTATTACATGATTAATCAACTAAATCAACATTTCTAAAACACTCAATTAGTCCAATTAATCATACTCAATTCTTTCTATATGTCCAACACACAAATTGAAAAATCAAACCCATTACATGCTTCAAAGCTCTCGGCCAAGGAGGGATTTTGTGTCCGATTCAGTTCGATCCAATCGAACCCACAATCGACATTAAATCAACATCCTAAATGATTTCATACACATCCAATGTTCATAAAATCAAAAATACCAAGACATTAGGGCAATAAGCAATTCGGCCAACATATAGAATTTAGGGATTTTTGTCCAATTCGAAATCCAATCCAATTCGATTCAAATTAACATCATCCTACATGATTCTAACTTCATCCAATGAATCAAAATCAAAAATTCCAAGAATCCAAAATCACCATCATATTCGGCCAACTCACAAATTTGGGCAAAATTGATCCAATCACATTTTCTTGAAATTGATCAAATCAATCATCAATTCAACATATATTAAGCATGCTCAAACATCCAATTTTTGTTAAATCATGCTCAAATACAAAATACCCAATTTTAAGCCCTACATTTTTCATGCTTGAACCTAAGCTCTTGATGCCATTGTTGGTTTAAATCTAGGTCCCAAGATCAAACAAGCCATGAAATCATGCGTGAATACACCACGGAGGTAGCGGAATACTCACATCGATCGGTTGAGTCGATTTGGAGACGATTGAAGGCAAAAAAACGCACTGCCTTGGGCATGAACTGCAGCAGTCCACTGTCTCCAAAAACAGAAATTTGAGATGCGAAACGGAGCTCCTAGCTTCGTCGAACGGATCCCGGCTCATGGTCGAACCTCCCTACCACCTTCGCAAGACTCGTAGTGTGCTAGCACTTGGATTTCTCACCATGAAAACCCAACTTTTGCTTCCCTAAAGCTCAGTTTTTTCTGGTTCAAAACAGTGAAGAAATGCCTATTATTGGCGTTGTGAGAGAGTGAGAGAGAATTGAGAGAGATGAAAGATGTGTGTTATTTGTAAAATGTGTAAGAACTTTTACTTATATTTTTTCCAAAAATATATAACAATTACCATTTATTTTTCTTTTCCAAAAATCAAAATAAAAGGTAATAGTCTCCCACCAAACAACATCAACTATTCCAACAATACATCACTCAAGTGACTAGTTGTCTTTTCAATCAATCAATCAATCACATCAATCAATCACATCACTCAAAGTGACATTGATTTGACGCTTGATGTGACGAATGATTTGACGCTTGATGCGACTTGCGTTGCCGCACTCGAATTCGAAATACGAATGCGCTCGCAATCACACTCGGGCTCGGGTTCGCTAATTCCAAATTAACGATTTTTCCGTTGCGTCGTAATTAGATGATTACGACTAGCGAATTCACTATTCACGTCGCTAACGAATTAATTCTAAATTAATTCGTTCGCCCGAATTAAAATCTAATCTTAATTCCGCGTCGAAATCTAATTTCGTTTAATATATCGAATATATTAATTTACCGATTAATTCCAAATCAATCGTTATCTCTCTCTCTAGATGATATTTTATCCTAGATAAAATATCTCCGTTATTAATCCTAGATTAATTTTCTCTCTCAACTTATAATCCCAGATTATTCAAGAGTGCGAGTTGTGCGTCATCGGTGGGTTATCGGGAAGCGACCCATGAGATCTCCGGATAAGTTGGCAGTAAATACGGTCGTCGGAGTATCCGAATCACGTACGTACCAAGTACTACGTTCTACCGATTTACGAGACAAGGTCGACTCCTAGCAAAGCACCAAGTCTACCCAATTCTCCGGACATATCCATATAAGAATATTAAGATCTGTATCAAGCGTAGTATACTGTTGTATTGTGTATATCGGTCCAGTATCGGATAGTCACGTGCTAGGCCTGGGGCTGGATAAGTGTCTGCCCCGTACGAAGCACATGTCGGATGTCTGGTAACTAGTCTGTATAATCGGATATACATGACCTTGTCATAATATCCCGATGGCCGCGCAGCACTTAAGAGCACTAATACCGTATCTTGCGTGACATCATCTCCACTATAACTAGAGTGATACTTCCGTCTTGACATCACATCCAATACACTACGATTCTCAATATACCCGGCATTGGCGTACACAGAACCGGTTAGAGTCCTAGAAGACCTCAACTAAAGTATATTGATTGTCGTAAGCATTAGCGATGTAAGTCTCAGGTTAAGACTATACACACCTACCTTGATTTCGGCCTCCCATAGACACATATTCATAATACCAATGGGATTCCGAGGGGTCTATCCAGAGCGAAGCTATTTCCCGTACCATCGGTGAAACACGACCTCCTATCGCACTTGCATAAGTATCCAATACTTATATATATATGAGAACTATGCCGTTGTGCCCTCACAACGCACACAAGTGCAATACTAGCTTATTCCGCATTATCGATGTCCAGTCTCGATAATACTCCGGCTAGGGTATTTAATGATTAATCCTTCGGGGACTGATACTGTCTCATATCATTCTCAGTCCAGGAACTAATCATAGGGACCTCTCTTCATTTATATATCTAAGGTGATCTAATCACAAATGATGAGAGTGCAATTTCCTTGTCACATAGTTAATTTGCTACAACAACACAATGATCTGTGCAAATAGTGACGCTATGGGTCATTTTGTCCAACATTCTCATTCCATAGGAATCTGGTATTCTTTTTAGTTAGAGTTGTCAATGAGGTAGCTATTTTGGAGAAATCCCATAAGAATTGTCTATAATAGCCTGCTGGCCCTAGGAAACTTCAGATTTCTATAATATTTCTCGGTTTTGGCCAATCAACAACCGCCTCTATCTTATTGGGGTCAACTAATATCCCTTCACTGGACACCACATGCCCTAAGAAGTCTACCTATTTCATCCAAAAGTCACACTTTTAAAGTTTAAGGAAGAGTTTATCTTCCTTAATATTTGTAACTTAGCACTCATATGCTCTTTATGCTCCACTTGAATCTTTAAATAGATCAATATATCATCAATAAAGACGGTGATAAACTGCTCTCGATTCATCAGATTCATAAATGCCACCGATGCGTTTGTCAGCCCAAACGGCATCACTAGAAATTCGTAATGGCTATACTTTGTCCTGAATGTTATCTTCCTCACGTCATCTGCATTTATCTTCCACTGGTAGTATCCTTACTGTAAATCAATCTTAGAGAATATGGTAGCACCTTATAATTGATCGAATAGGTCATCGATCCTTGGAATGGGGTACTTGTTCTTAATTATTACTCAGTTTAGTTTTTGGTAGTCAATACATAGTCTTAACGATCTATCTTTATTCTTTACAAATAACATCAGGGCTCCCCAAGGTGATGAGCTAGGCCGAATAAATCCATTGTTCAACAAATTCTCTAATTGTTTCCTCAACTCCTTTAGCTCAGCCGGCACAATTCTATAAGGTACTTCTGATATTGGTGTCGTTCTTGGTTCCAACTCAATTTCAAATTCAATCACTCTATCTGATGGTAAACTCGTCAGATTCTCCAGAAATACATCTTGAAATTCCTTCAACGCCATAATATCTTCCACCCCCGCCTTCGACTCATCTTGTATCGCTACTATACTAGCTAAATATCCGACATACCAACCATTCAGTAAATTTTCAACCTTTATTACCGATACAATTGGCAGGTTGTCCCTCCGCATGTTTGCTTTATTCCAGTTGCTCTTCCCTGGTCGGTTTTAAAATTACCTTTTTGGCCTGACAGCCTATGGTTGTGTGGTACTTTGTAATCCAGTTCATTCCTATTATCACCTCAAACTCTTTTAGACTCAACACTATCAACTCGACTTATAAATTTTATTCCCAATTTGAATAGGGCAATTCTTGACTACCTGGCTAGAATCTATTATGTCACCAGAATGCGAGGAAATAGAATATCCTATAGTTACGTCTTCGAATACCACTTCTAGCTTCTTTAATAGTCATCATGCTATGAATGAATGTGTGGCACCAGAATCAATTAAAGTAAATCCAGTAAGTCCATGGATAGATATATTACCACTTATTGCCACAACATCCTCTTACTTTGACTGATCCTGTGTCATTGTATAAACTCTGACCGTGACTTTCTTCTTATCTGTAGGTCGTTTCGGGCAATCTCGAACAATATGTACATTCTTCTTTCACCAATAGCATGTATTGGAACCTACCAAGCATTCTTCATCATAAGTTTTGTTACACTTCGAGCACAATGGCTTTTCTTCAGTTCTTGGCATCACACCACCAGTGTTTGCGGTCCCAATATTTCCCGCTGCCATCATTAGTTTCTTGGTTCCCCCCTAATTAGTTCCCTACTCTATGGGGTTCCATGGCCTGGATGCCTTGCTGGATGTTTATTCTTTCAAAATCTGTCTGGATTGATGAATGTCGTTCACTATGTGCTTTTGATATTCTCCAGCCATTATCTCCCTATCCACCAGCTCTTTATATGTCTCAATCACGGACATTCTTACCAAGCTCTTTATTCTGGGATTCAGTGCCGTTAAGAAGTAGTCATTCTTTTGATCCGTATTCTCCCCAAAAAAAGAACATACTTACATCCTTGTTCAAACATCTATTTAAACCTTCTCTAACTGAAGTTCCATGTTTCCTTACTTGATCTCCAGAAATTTCTTGACCTTCCTCGCCTTTATATCTTTGATGAAATATTTACCATCAAACATCTCTTTAAACCTTCCCTAACTGAAGTCATAAGGATTTGCATAGAGTTTTGCTCTGTCCCACCAATCTTGTGCATGTGTGGTCAACATATAGGTTGCACATTGTATCTTTTCAACATATGTGAGCCATAAATGCTCGAATATGACCTCCAGCGATCGCTTCCACTCCTTAGCCACAAGTGGATTGGTATCTCCTGAGAATTCCTTTGGGTTCATCTTCCTGAACCTCTCAATGATGTGGCCCCTCAGGGGTGCGCGCTGCTGCATCTCTGTCAATCTACGCATTTGTTCAGCATGTTGTTGCATTAGTTCCAGAAACCAAGTCATTACATCATGATTCCCGACTTTAGGATCGGCAGGTGCGGCTTTCTGTTCTGACCAATTGACACACTCACAAAGTGGTTCTTTACTCCTAAGTATAAGAGTGCGAAGTAATAAAATAACCATGTAAGTCCGGGGTTGATCCACAGGGAATAGATTTAATAAGATAAAATAATAATTCGAGTGAAAATAAAAAGAGTGAATTGTTTGAAGTGATTGACAATTTTAAAATAGACTACAAAAATAAAATAAAATGCTGGGTTTAGGGGATCCACTTTTAATATTTCAAATTTAGAGAGATCTTACTTTTTATAATATATAAATTGTCATTATTACCCAATTATTTTATTTCAAGAATTAATTATGCCAAAATATATAAAATCATTCATAAAAACGGTGATAATATTTGTCTATAATAGGTTCAGTTAGGCACTCAATTATGCCAAATAAATAGAACCAGCCATTTAGGCGCTAACAAAATTTGTCAATAATTAATCTAGATTTAAATTACATATTAGTCTTTAGATGACAATTCATATATTATAATATAAGTGAGATTAATCTATATTATCATATTAAAAGCTTCAACCTTTACTCCAACAGGAAAAAATTAGCTACTTATGATTTGAATAAAAACACATAATTTTATTACTGAAAGAAAAAAATTATAAGGAAGCTTTAAAAAAATAAAACACACAAGAGTTGGAATTCCACAAATTTTCAGAGAAAAGTATAGATTCCTGGGCTGCTTTCTAAGGTGCTGAGCACCTCTATTTATAGTAGAGGGCTCAGCACCTTCCAAGCATTTGCATGGAAATTGCTTGATTTGTGGGAAATGACATTCCATTGAAATGTGGATGTCATTTCCACCTTATACATATATATATATATATATATTATATATATATATATATATATATTAATATATATATATTATATATATATATATATATATATTTATTTATTTTGTTTTCTTCTTGTTTTTATCTTTAATAATTACATATAACACACTTTAGAGTTTTCATCAATTTCGGCCTTGAAAACTTCAAAACTAGAAAATCTTGTAAACAACAAAGTTGTAGATATTTGAGTCTTCTTTCATCTGTAAGTAGAATTACCTCAATCCGAAATTGGAGTAAAACTTTATGGCTAAAAATATGAAAATTGCGTAAAATTGGAATTTTCGAAATCGTACACTATTAGAACGCCATTTTAAGTTTCTGGCCTCCAAAATCCAAATGTCACGTCCATTTTTCTAGTTATGCATCCAAATTAATATTTTACCTATATAAGAAATAGAAATCACAATAAAAATATATAAAACATAAATTTAATTATTATTTTACAAATGTGCTAAATTAAGGGGATTAATGAACCCAAGTCTTTTGGCATCCTCAAGATATACTAAAAGAAAATCAAAAAAATGATCAACATTAAGTAGTCCAATGGAATTTCGGTGAATTTTCAAGTTCACCTATGACACAACTATGAATATTTCCTCCAACGTGCCCAGCCCACCTGATAAAGTAATAAAAGCGTAAGCATGATTAATCATTTTAGTAAGTCTTTCAGACATACCTAAGACAATATATTTTTCTCTATTTGATTTTCCGATGAGGTTTTCGTCTGCCAAAAGTTTTGGAATGATCCCCAAAACTTGACTGTCACTTTTTACACGGCTTTTGAAACACATCCCATCAATCCAAGATTACCACCTCTATATATTAAGTGCATGTTTCTTTCTGCCATAACTCTACCCAATGCAGCTTCAATAAATTTTGGTTTAGTTGCATGGCTAGTTCCATAAAATACACAGATATTAGTGACTCATCGTCTTAAAGTTTTCTCCATTTTTTTTTCTCTCTTATCTAGATATGTCGAAGGGGGAAATGATGATATGTATTTATGGATCCTGAAAAAGGGTGAGTAATAAAAATATTAGTACCTACAAAATGACAATTGTCAGTAGAACAGTAAAATAGATCGTGAAAATAAAAAAAAAATTAGATATTGTCGGCGAAATTAAAGTAAAGGAAATCAAAACAGTAAATTAAAGTAAATCAAAAAATAATTTAAAATAAAGGAAATCAAAGCAATAAATTAAAATAATTTGTAATGGTAGTTGTGATTGTGGCTCATATTTTCCTCTATTTTACGTCCAGTAACGGCTTGAAGCCCTCTAGGGGTCAGGGATATACTTCCCAACCAATTTTCTTATATATTGGCAAACAGAGTCTTTTTAAGTCAGATTCCGGAGACTGTATTGTTGTCTTTCTTTTGAAATTGTGTATGCAAATTATGAATCACTTGATTGTCAGACACCGTTCCCAAAGAACGACAACGAGTGTTGTACATCCAGCGTGCACATTTATAACAAAAACCTAGTTGTTTAGCTCTTCGTTTCCTAGCATAGGTTCTTTTCCCTAAACCAAGTATGTAAGAAATGAAAGAGTCAGATGACTCACATGCCAAGCGAACCCTTGCTTCAATTACCCAATGAATATCATGAGGAATACCATTGATTAAAAGAAGCCTCATTCTTTTGGTGCGTATTTTGTAAATTTTCATCAGAGTATTTTAGGGGAGAAAAGGAAAATGATTGTGGAGTTTTGCAAGTGTTTCTTCCATTCCTTGATTACAGGGTATCAATAATTTTAGGAAACTGAAAGAATCGACTTACAGTCACGGATACCGTTATCTGCTATTTAACCGGGGTGCAAGACTCTGACCAAAACAATTATTGTAAAACTCAAGAGAAAATGGAAATTAGACAAATACAAAAGAAAATAAAAGAATATAATAGCTTCTAATACATCAATCACAGTACATTGGGTTTGAAATGAAAAGCGATTCTTGAAAGTTTGAACACTCCAAAAATGATTTCAGACGTTGTCCGTTTACTTTAAATACGTCACCATCCTTAGGATTCTCAATGTCAATAGCTCTATATGGGTAAACGTGCTTCACAATAAATGGTCCACTTCATTTAGATTTCAATTTTCCAGGAAATAAATGAAGACGTGGATTATAAAGTAAAACTTTAATATTTTTCGTGAAATTCGACTATCATGAAAGACCTTATTTTTAGTTTTAAGAATTTTTTGCATTTTCATATGAATCATTTCTTAGCTCTTCAAGTTCATTTAATTGCTGTTTACGTTCATGAATGACATTTTCAAGGTTTGAATTGAATGCTTTAATAGCCAAATATGCCTTATGCTCAAGTTCTACAGGCAAATGATAAGGTTTTCCATAAACTAGACGTATGGAGACATTCCCAAAGACATTTTGAAAGCTGTTCGATATGCCCAAAGTACATCAGTCAGTTGAAGAGACTAATCTTTGCGATTTGTATTAACTGTTTTTTTTTTCAAAATTTGTTTGATTTCCCTATTTGCTGGTTCAACTTGACCATTTTTCTGAGGGTGATAGGAGATAGAAACTTTGTAATTCCATACTTTTACATTAAGGACTCAAAAGTCATGTTACAAAAGTGTTTACCTTCATCACTTATAATGACTTGAGGGATTCCAAATCGACTTAAAATATTTTCTTTTAAAAATTTGATCACAGTTTTGTGATCATTATTTCGACAAGGAATCACCTTAACCTATTTTGAGATATAATCGACTGCAACTAAAATATATAAAAATCCAAATGTCGGTGGAAATAGACCCATGAAATCTACTCCCCATCAATCAAAGATTTCGAAGACAATGATGAAATTAAATGCATCATGTTTCTTTTTTAAATGGATCCTAACTTTTGATAATTTTCACAAGTTTTACAGAATACATGTGTATCTTTAAATAAGATAGGCCAATAAAATCCACACACCAAGATTTTTACAAAGACTTTTTTATACGAGAAGTGACATCCGCATGCTTCTAAATGAAAAAACTGGATAACATTACTTATCTTATTGTCCGGTATACATCGTCGAAAAATTTAATCAGGGCAATACTTGAACAGATATGGATCATCCCAGTAAAATCTTTTGACTTCGGTCAAAATTTTCTTCTTGTCTTGGTGGCTCTAATCTTAAGTTATTTTTCTTGCTGTAAGAAAATTGATAATATTAGCATACCAAAGTATTATATTTACAGAAAATATAAAATCATCAGAAAAAGAGTCATTGATATGAGTTGTGTCAATTGATGACTCATTTGTGAGTCTTGATAAATAATCTACAACCACATTCACTGCTCCGTTCTTGTCCTTGATTGTGAGATTGATTTCTTGAAGCAAAAAAATCCACCGTAGTAATATTGGCTTTGCATCCTATTTAGACATCAAATATCTAACAACAGCATGGTCAGAATAAACAATGGTTGAAGAACCAATTAAATGTGATCGAAATTTATCCAATACAAATATTAAGTAAGTAGTTCTTTTTTTTGTGATAGTGTAATTCATTTGTGCACAGTTTAAAGTTCTACTTGCGTAATAAATTACATACAGCTTACCTTCCTTTTTCTGTCCTAATACTGCACCAACTACATAATCACTGATATCACACATTAGCTCAAAAGGCTAAGACCAATCATGAGATTGCATGATAGAAGCAGAAGTTAAAAAACTGATAACCCTTTAAAATAATTTTTGACATTCTTCTGTTTATTCAAATATTGCATCTTTTAATAGGAGGTTACACAATATTCTGGATGTGGTACTAAAATTTTTAATGAACCTCATATAAAATCCTGCAAGTCCTAAGAAAGAACAGATTTCCATCACTATTTTTGGTGGTGGTAATTTAAAGATTACCTCTATTTTTATCTTGTCAACCTCAATACATTTAGATAATATAACGTGACCCAAAATAATTCTTGAATTAGTCATGAAATGATATTTTTTTCAGTTTAACACAATTCATTTTTCTTCACATCTTTTAAATTTTTTTTTCCAAATATGTCCTAGCATTATCTTCTAAATGTATTTTGTGTGTACATATCAAATGATTAATGCCTTTTATATATTTAAAAGTTCATCAAATTGCTAGTTTAAGTTCTCTCAACACATTTAACAACTTACATTCTTGATTTCTTGTGAGGGAAGAACAAATTACCACATGATAAGTTTGTTCATCTCTAAGAAATGCATCAATCCTTATGGCAAAATCTTTATTTCTAATTTGGGTGCTTCCTTATGTTTTTCTTCTTCGAGTGTCATAGTTCCTCCAAATTTTATTTCTCTCCATTGTCTTCCAGTACTTGTGTAGAATTAAGTAAAAAAATCATTAGGAATATCTGAATTTAATTACGTACTTGATTCAAGAAAATTAGCTGTATAAATTTCCATGGGATCAGATAAACTCTCTTGAATATGTTCCTCCAAAATTGGTTCAATTACTTCTATGCTCTCATTTTTACTGTCCTCATCGTATGGTTTTTTGTACATGTTAAAAGCATTAAGCTCGAACGTCATATTACCAAATGATAAATTCATGATTTCATTCCTGAAATTAATTAAAGCATTAGTTTTTGCTAAAAATAGGCGACCAAGTATTACAAGAATTGACTTATAATTGTCTGCTATAGGTTGTGTTTCCAAGACAATAAAATCCATAGGATATATGAATTTATCGACTTGTAATAACACGTCTTCCACAGTTTCTTTCGGTACCTTGACTGATCTATCATTAAGTAAAAGAGTAGTTGGGGTTGGTTTTAACTCACCAGTATTAAGTTGTTGGTAAACCGGAAATGGAATCAAATTGACACTAGCTCCAAGATCAAGCAAAACATGTTTAATTTTTTGATTTCCAATAATACATGAAATAGTTGGACAACATGATCTTTGTATTTTAATGCATTATTGGTTGAGAGAATGAAACTTACTTGTTCAGCTAGAAATTATTTTTTTTCTTACCTGATGCTTTCTTTTAACGCTGCATAAGTCTTTCAGAAATATGGTATAAAATAGTATATGTTGGATGGCATCTAACAAAGGAATATTGATATTTACTAGTTTGAATATTTTTTATCTCCGGGGAATGATTCAATTTCTTTATTTTTAATGCTTGAGGAATTGAAGGTGTATGAGAAAAATTATTATCATCAACGATAGGTAATGGTTCATTAACCCCTTTCTTACCTTCAAAATCTAATTTATTTTCGGCTTCGCGAGGTTCAACAATAGGTATGTAGATGACTTTACCACTGCAAAGAGTAATAATAGATTTGACTTAGTCTATGTGTTGACTATCAGAACTACCCTCGTACGGGTTTTGATGAATCTTGGGGTTTGGCTTTGGTTGTGCAGAAAACTTTCCTTTCTCATTAATGGTCAACACATATGTGATTTTGGCAAAAGTATCTTTCAAATCAATCAATGTTTGCACATTTTGGTTATTGATTGCTTCATATTTCTCAATGAATGCATGTAAGGTATCCTCAAGGGTTTTCCTAGATGGTTAGATATATGGTACGTAATTCTAGGAATTTAAAAATTCTAGTGTATCTAGGAAGGTTGTTGCGATGGTTGTACTTGGTTATCATTCCTCCAATTGAAGTTTGGATGGTTTCTCCAACCAAAATTGTAGGTTTGGGAGTATGGTTTTGGATTTGGTCTCTTGAATGTGTTTATGGAAGTGACTTGGTCATAGAGACATTCTTCTAGGGGTTGGCAAAGTTGGGCAAACTTGTGTTACATGTTCATTTGAATTACAGATTTGACATGCGACTTTTTGAATTGACTTGACATTATCACTTTTCCGCATTTCTAATGCCTCTATTTTTTAGCTAGAGATGCATATTTAGCAGAAAGGTTATGGTCTTCCCTAAGGTTAAACATACCTCCACCATATGACTGTGGTTTTACAGACGACTCATAAGTGCCAACTGTGTCCCATTGTTATGCATTCTCTGATATGTGGCATATTCGAGATTTTTTCCCTAAACTCACCATTACACATCATTTCCAATACTTGTCTACTTTGGGGGTGTTAAACCCTCTTAGAAGTAGGAAATCAGCCTCCATGTTTCAAACCCCCGATGTGGACAAACATTCAACATCTCTTTAAATCTCTCCCAATATTGGTAAAGTGTTTCCCCCGACTCTTCTGTGAAAACTGTGATGCTTCTTTTAAAAGAATTTATCCTGCGAGGGGGAAATAATTTTTCAGAAATTGCTCTTGCAAATCATCCCATGTTCTGATGGATCCTAACCTAAGGTTCCGCGGTCAAATTTTAGCTTTATCCTATAAAGAAAAGGGAAAAAAAATTAAGTCGAATTATATTCATGCTACAATTTTGGTATGTGCAAGTATTACATACCTCTTCAAATTTCTTTTAATGCTGATAATGATTTTCTGATTCCAAACCGTGGAATGTGGGTAAATGTTGGATGATAGATGATTTAAAATTGAAATGTGGTGCATCTGGAGGGGAAAACAATGCAAAATGGTGATCATGCCCTAGTAGGATTCATGAATTGTCTGAGTGTCATAGTATGATTAAGATTATCATGCTGAGACTCACGTCCTACCTGATCAATTAGATTTTCATCTCGGGCATGTGGATTTTCATTTTGGTTCTTGGCCATTTTGATTGACGATGAAGGTGATGAAGACTCTCTGTTTAATCTACCGCTAGATGATCGAGACTAGTAATGCAATCTAAATACAAACTATATGTTAAAATTTAAATATGTAAATGCAATACTAACAAAAAGAAAAAAAATAATAAACAAGTGAGAAAAATAAAAATAAAAATAAATGACAAAAGAGAAAAAAAAAATATAATGATTAGATCCTAAAAATATCATCTGATTCTTTTCAATTCAGATCTCAATTGAATTTCTCGTTCAGTTGTCTCAATTTCTCAAATTAGGTTATTACAAAAAATTATGGAAGAATCTGTAGACATGGATGGTTAAAGAAATTCTTTGACAAAATGCAAGCTCCATTTTAGTTGAGACTTTTGTCTCCTGTAACCTTGAAGAATTAAGTACATGGTTTGTCTATATGTTGGATGTCTGGGTTCAGGATTCATTTAGGATCAATCATGACATCTTGGATCTACACAAATGCAAAGAAGAAAAAAATGAGATGCAGAAAATACAAAAAAAAAAAAGAACGGAAATGCAAATATAAAAAATTTAAAAAAAGAAAAAAAATACAAGGATGTTAAATTATTATTCTATCTACTAAATTATATTCCCCGGAAACGGCGCCAAAAACTTGACACACTCACAAAGTGGTTCTTTTCTTCCAAGTATAAGAGTGTCGAAGTAATAAAATAACCCGGTAATTTCGAGGCCTATCCACATGGAATAGATTTAATAAGATAAAATAATAATTCCAGTGAAAATAAAAAGAGTAAATTGTTTGAAGTGATTGACAATTTTAAAATAGACCAATAAAATAAAATGTTGGGACTAGGGAATCCACTTTTAATATTTCAAATTTAGAGAAATCTAACTTTTTATAATATATAAATTGTCATTATTACCCAATTAATTTATTTCATGAATTAATTATGCCAAAACATATAAAACCAGTCATAAAGACGGTGATAACATTTGTCTATAACAAGTCATGTTAGGTACTCAATTTTACCAAATAAATAGAATCATCCATATAGGCGGTAATAAAGTTTGTCAACAATTAATCCTTTTAAATTAAATATTAGTCTTTAGATTACAATTAATATATTATAAGAGAGATTAATCTATATTATCATATTAAAAGCTTCACCCTTTACCCCAGCAAGATGAAATTAGCCACTCATGATTTGAATAAAAACACACATAATTTTGTTACTGAAAGAAAAAGAAATTACAAGAAAGCTTTTAAAAAAATAAAACACACAAGTGATGGAATTCCATAAATTTTCAGAGAAAAACTATGAACTTCCGGGCTACTTTCTAAGGTGTTGAGCACCTCTATTTATAGTAAAGGGCTCAACACCCTCCAAACATTTGCATAATGCAATTTGTAATTACAAATTGTATGATTTGTGGGAAATGACATTCCACCGAAAGGTGGATGTCACTTCCCATATTTTATATATTTTTTAAATTTTTTTCTTCTTGTTTTTATCTTAAATAATTACATATAACACATTTTGGAATTTTCATCAATTTCGGCCTTGAAAAGTTCAAAACTAGAAAACTTATAAACAACAAAATTGTAGATATTTGAGTCTTCTTTTATCTGGAACTGGAATCATCTCAATCCGATATTAAAGTAAAAAGTTATGGCCAAAATACAAAAATTACGTAAAGTTGGAATTTCCGAAATCGTACATTGTTATAACACCATTTTAAGTTTCTGACCTCCAAAATCCAAATATCACGTACATTTTTCTAGTTTTGCATCCAAAGTAATATTTTACATATATAAGAAAAAGAAATCACAATAAAAATATATAAAACATAAATTTAATTATTATTTACAAATGTGCTAAATTAAAAGGATTAATGAAATTATAAGTGTAAAATGATTAGTTTCTCTTTTATTAAATGTACACTTTTTAATTTTCATCATCTATTCTTCACCGCGTCTTGTTCCGATTTGACCTTTCATTTAGTGCCAACCCTCATAATCCTTCCGCGTCGGTTCGTTTTACTGTCCGTGCATCCAAAGCGTACATAATATTATATAAGCTCATATTCATGTATATGTGTGAAGTTATATATGCTATACAACACTTATTAATTGTATATAAGGTCACAGTCATCGCAAGTTAATATTTAAAAAGATAAAACACATCCATTTATTAAACCAAAATAAGCAATAACTTTTTATTTAATAAAATATCAGTCATAACTATCTACATAATCGTAGTTCGAAAAAATGAATGAAAAACCTAAAGACCCTAAACTACAAAAATGTGATACTCTATTTTTCATCAATAATATCAACAATAACCCTTGGCAGGGAAGCCACTTTAAGAAGCGAGTGGTATATTTCGCGATCCATCTTCCTAAAATTAATTGTACATTTAACATTTGTATTGACATTTGACTTCTACTGATAATATCTCTTATATCTTGTTAGAAAAATATCGTACAATGAGATATCTTTCGGAGGGTCCTTATTTATACTCTCATATATGATCCCATGACCCCGACCTTTCCTTCAGTCCTCTTACTAATGATCAAATCCTTTTTGAGGCTCGATCTTATTATATAATATTGCTCCAAAGCTTTCAAAATGATGTCTAATTGTTATACATGCTCCTCTGATGTATGTTCAGGGTTCATTTTATAGTTATAGAACAACTTCAGACGTGGCATGGGCCTCGACCCCACATCGCTATAAGTGTTCTTTTTAAACGAGCCATCATTACTTGAATTAATTAAAACCTTGGGTTAATTATGCTGACAAGCATTCTCAATTTATTGTTACTATTCATGTACGTTAAGTCAATACAATTCTTCCTTGCTTACGATTCTATGATGAGGTCAAAAGTATAATTTCTACATATTCCATGTCAATCGTCAATCACTCATAACATCCAAGGTATTTTATTTATTATGTATCGTTCTTATTATTTATATGTACTTACTTGTTGATAGTTGTGTCGATCCATGATGCTCATGTGACTCTGTCTTCTATTTACGAGGAACGAGAAACCCGCTCTAATACTAACTGTAGCGCCCCGACCTATAACAACATTACTCAAAGGATTATAGAGCTGGAACGCTACAAACACTCTCACACTAACCTTAAATTCACGAAACACTTGAGCAACTATTCTAATATTATAAAATTAATAGTCATTCAAAAAAGACAAATAACTTTGTTCAAACGCAAATTGTAGGTTTACTATACTGCATAAGCTAAAGCAACAAACTAGATCTTCTGAGACTTATCCATCCCAAAAACTTACTACCCTAATGGCCCTAGACTGGAAATTAAGAAAGACAGTGTTCCTTGTTATATGAGTCATCGTCATGGATCTGTCATGCAACAATCAACTATTAGATCGGCATAATCGTCCGAAAGGTGATCACCTGCACCACATGACATGGTGAGCCTAAGCCCAACAAAATATTTTCATGTATGAATGTAAAAGTGCAACACTTTGAAAACTTTGATTTAGTATAATCCTTTTCCATTTGATAAATATTTTCCAGTTAATGGGCCCTCAGTATCGGTACACGTTACAAGGTAATTGGTCGAGATTTTGATGTTCTTTCTCAGAACACAATTAACCACTACCATAGATAATCCTTTACCATACATTACCATATACCCTCCCCTGTAGCAGTTATACCAAGCTCGCTTCAAAATCCATTTCCAATCGTTCCCATAAAAAGCATAACCTTGATGCAACAAATATCACTACTTAAATAATTTATGAGTCATGCATGATGAATGTGATGCAAAGAAATTGAACAGTAAATTCAGTAATAGAAAACAACCATCATATTATTCATAGTAAAAATACATAATCATAATAAACCTAATCAACACCAATACTGTTCAATAACCACACTAAACATTCATATATATATATATATATATATATATATATATATATATATTCATTTTTATTTATTTACTATTACTATTGTTTATTCATCCATTAATATTTATTATTATTATGATATTTATTTATTTATTTTTAAATTTTTTCATTTAATTTTTTCTCTATAGCTTGTTTTCTTTGTTTTTAAGGTTTTGTACTTCTACGCGAACCCTACTTCTACTTTTATACTGATAAATACATGGTTATTTATTATTTAACCCCTGGTATTTAACTACGCAGTTATTAGTCTAATATTTATGATATCTGTTGGTGTACCTGATGTTACTCCCAATTCAATTTAATCTTCAAAATTCTTTAATTATTTCATTTTAACTCTGT
>SKCR01049966.1:0-45341 GCA_019454045.1 Zanthoxylum bungeanum
AACCAACAACCTCCTTTACACTTGCATGAGTATCCTATACCCAATATATGAGAACTATGTTGTTGTGCCCTCACAACGCGCACAAGTGTAATACTAGTCTTTTGCGTATTCATCGATGTCCAATCTCGATAATACTCTGACTAGGGATATTTAATGATTTATCCTTCGTGGATTGATACTGTCTCATATCATTCTCGAATCCAGGAACAAATCACATAGACCTCCTATCATTTATACATCTATGTGATCTAATCACAAATGATAAGAGTGCAATCTCATTTGTCACATAGTTTTTATACAACATACCATGATCTGTACAAATAGTGACGCTATGGGTCATAATTTTCCAACAATCTCCCCCTTGGCCTATAGCCAGTCACTCGAGTGTCTTACACACCCGAACTATGTACTGTTGGCTCAACTACTAAGAAAAGGCTTTCTTCAGCGGATTTTCATAATTATCGTCTTATGCGATTTATACGATCTTCACATCGCCACGATGTATGATCTGAACGAATCAGATGAATATCGAAGTATATATCTGGATCGTTGATGAGACCATTAATTCTTTAGCCTGAGCTGATGCTTAGCTCAACTGCTAACAGAACTATATCTAATCTAATTAGATTTATTTATCGACCCAAATGGCTTCTATTGCCGCTTCAGCTGCGGCAATAACCCGTATTTATTGTTTATTCGGTAACGGTATCTTGCTTGGAAGATTTCCACTCACTGTTCCGTTATTCAAACTGTATAGTACCGTTTGCGACTTATAGTCGTCTTTATCGGTTAGGAAGCTTGCTACAGTGATCCCAGTCACTTCAAGTTCCCCTTCTCCACAGATTAAGACAACATCATTAGTTCTCTAAGACACTAAGTATGTTCTTACTTCAATCCAGTGACTATCACTTGGATTGGCCGTTTGTGAATCCATATGCTCAAAGCGTATGAGACACAAGGTCACGCACATTTTTCAATGTACGGGTTTCTCTGAGAGTTTTAACAATTTTAAAATTTTCCCAGAAGATCTTTATTCCTTGAATAAATGTTTTCTCCCAAGAATTCCAGGAGAATTTTCTCGAAAGCAAGCTTTCACCGATTATTTATGAATATTTTCCAAGAAATGACATGTCATCATTATTTTATAGGAAAACCACTGTCAGTGCGCTCCCACTAACCCTCTTATATACACAAGAATCATTTTCGTTTTGAATAAATCATAACTATTATGATTACATCAAAATGATAATTCCAAGAACTTATGTTTGTTTCAATCCAAACATGGATCGAATAACCCGCAAACCTTGTTTGCTAGTTTAGGTACGACAAAACCGACAGGATGTTATAAACATCCTCCAAAAGGTTTCATTTTCAGGAAAACGCTTTTCCCGTTAAGCTGACATATTTCATAAATGAAACATGCAGCTTAAGCAAGCATTATCCAAATGGGTTTACCGTGGCAACAGGTAAAAGGTTGAATCGTAATCAATACAATGTTGATAACGATACCTTTCCTTAAAAGCCTAGCTTTATACGTTGGTATGTTACCTTCCATGTATGTCTTCCTTGAAGACTAATAGTACCAATAGGCACAATGCCTTGCGGTACGTCAACTAGTGTCCAAACTTAGTTGATATACATGAAATTCATTTCGGATTCATGGCACCTTGCCATAATAGGGAGTCGATACCTTGTATCACTTCCTCATACGTAGTCAGTTGGTATACCTCAATAAGATAGACATCTTTATGAGGTAAGATCATAAACCCATACCCCAGGTTGTTTTCTGACTCTCTACGACATACACGGTTCTTGTGTATTCGAAGATTATGGTATAGTTTCATCATTGATGAACTATTTATGTTCCATTAGGAATTGGTGCCTGGAATAGTATTACTCAGATTTTCATCGAGTTTTACTATCCTCCCACTTACCACTGCATATCGGTATCCCTCTTAGGAAAACCGCATGGCGAGCAACAATCTAATTGTTCTCTCTTGTGAGATGTATAAGAACTATACTTATGGTATCCCTAGGATAACCTACAATTGGCACTTATCCAATTTGGGTTTTAGTTTGGTATCATCCAAACGTATGCCTAGCATACGGAAATATTCAGGAATGTGAAACCCGGTTTCTTTCCATGTTCATATCTAATATGAATTCTGTCTAACAGATTATAATGAAACCTTATTCTAAATAAGTTCTGCACTGTTTATGCTTATCCGTTGAAGGAAATGGTAGCTCAGAGTGACTCATGATTAACCTTATCATGTCCAACAAAATTTGGTTACTCAGTTCAGACACACCGTCAAAATGACGTGTTCCGGGAGGAGTCCTCATTGAAAGAATACTATACTCTTTCAAGTATATTAGAAACTTATTGCTTAAGTATTTTTCATTACGGTCTTACCGTGACGGTATAATACTATAGCCGATCTGTTTCTATTTCGTGTCGAAACTTAAAAGTTTCCGATTTGTGTTTCAAAAGAACACATAACCATAACGTGATGCCACATCCGTATAGGTCACGAAATATTCATATCCACATCTAGCCTAGCTAGACATAGGCCCACTTGCTTCACTATGAACTAGGGCTAACAGATCAGTGGCACTTACACTTTTACCAAGTAAATAATGTTTTAGGCACTTTGCCCAATAAACTAGATTCGTAGACTTTATTTGAATGGAATCAAATCAGTCCGAGTATCCACTCTTCAAAAGTGCGAATATACGAGTCTTGTTTGATTGTGTCCCAGACAACAATGCCTCAATATTTTCTCCTGATCAAATTAGTTTGAGCTATTGTTTGTCATGTTAATTTTGAGATCTATTTATATTCAAAATATAAATTCTGTTATTTACATCTAATGTGTTTATCTTAATATCATCTTTATAATAAAACACTTAAGTGTTATAGAATATAAAGGTTCACCCGCAGCGGGTTAAACACTGATATAGAGATAATGTTTCTAGTCAAACTAGTTACATTATAACAGTTTCCAAATTTAGGTACACACCCGAAGGTAGTTCCTAAACTTAGGTATCTGCGGTTAAACAGCGACTTTCGTCCCGTTTCCAATTCGCAGATAAATATCAACTGAAGTCAGTATCCTGCTCACAACAGATTCTGAACAACATTATATATTTATGTACCACACTAAGTATTTAAAATCCAATTTCAATACTAGTAGTGAACTTAATCTTGACAAACATATTTGAAGTCAGAGCCTTGCCTGTCTTCAATTCCTTCATGTCTGCTTTGTCCAAACGGCAGTCACGCTTCCGCGATCCCGTTTGCCACAATTTAGGCAGACATTTTGGGATATATCCTTTATCTTCTTAGAAGATTATAATGATTTTGGCTTTGCCATTTTCCACATTCCAGAAGCCTTTGGCCAAGCCTCAGGTTTCTCGAATATCGAAGTAAAGTGCGCCTTGCGCTACTTGCCTTATTGCAAATTTTGACTTTGTCTCTTTGAGAATAGTCATTAACTCTCCAAGAGTTTACTATTGCAATTTTAGTACTTCTAAGATCTAATGATAGATTCTTGAAGATCCTTCAATTTCATTATCATACTTTAAGGATCTAATCTTTAGTTCTGATTCAGAAATTAAGGAGTCTACTGCGACAAGCTTAATGGATTAAGCACTAAGTTATCATTACATAAATCTTCCAAAGATTATGCTCTACTATTTGCTTAACTCCGGGCATAGGCCTAATATGTTATTTTATCAAATAAAGTAACTTAGTTTTCCAGGACCATCCTGAATTTTATTCCCAATTTGATTATTAAATCATTTAAATACATTTTCCCTAGGATTATGTTTTAAATGCTAATCTTTCAATTTTATCTTGATTTTAATAGTCCAACTATTTAATCAACGATTTCGGTACTATTTATTATAATGATTACAATAGCCCAACTATTTAATCAACTATAATTTAATAGATTAAAATCAATTATATTGATTACTATAATCCAATTATAAAATCAACTATAAATGAATAGTTTGAATATAGTCCAACTATTTATTAAAACAACAATTTAAATATTAGTCCAACTAACATTTAATTTATTTGACGAATGATATTTGAATGAGCGTGTATGGCAAGTAATTAAACGAATATTGCAAATTCAATTCTTGCCTCTCACTATTTTTCGGCGAGCCTCTGACCCTCTGTCGAGTACTCGGGAAACCGTGTTTCCTAGCGGGCTACGATCCCGTTAAATATCACATAATCTTGACTTTGGCCAACAAATTGTATGATAATTAACTAGGTAGATCTCTAAGATCGATTGGATCTAATCCAATTCCTAGATCCGGTAGGGGGACATCCAAGTCCGAAACATATATCTTATATATGCCAATACATCCAATGTATTACCTAACCTTTTTCCTCTGAATCAAATAAGCCTTGGCTTTGGCACAACAAACTTATTGATCCCAGTTAAGCGCAACCTATTGACCATGGAAAGCTTTGTAATCAATGTCGATGGACAAGAAGTGGTCTTGACTTTGGCCAACAAACTACAACTTGGACAAGACACTGACATGTAACAAAGCTCTCGTGATTCAAACACATCCTCGACGGACAAAGGCCTTGACTTTGCCAACAAGCCAATGCTAGTCTCGGATCTTGAGTAAGAATCACTCAATGGAAGGAAAAACGCTTAATATTTTGCGAGAGTTTTTCGAGTGCAAATTGACAACCAATTTATTATCTTTGTTTAGGTCTCATCATCATACACCCTTAAACATGCATTCTAAACACATAATAAAGCGCATATGATAAAATAATAATGATATACGGATGGATACTTTACACATTGATCCTAGATCAAATCTCTCCCCTTCTCTCTCCCGCTAGCACATGTATTACTTCTACCCGTTACACTACACTTCTAAAGAAACCTCATTTATATTGAGGGGAATATGTGAGAAGAGAATACAAAGAATATGGAGGTATAAGGCTGGACACGCAGGTCCAATTAATAAATCAAATTTATTACAACAATTTCTAAAATTGTCTCACTCATCTAATATCCATCTGATATACATTATTCATGCATCGCAACCATGTATTCACTCAAGCATATTATCAATCAATCTAATCAAATTAATTAATCTGATAATTAGTGACCATCCAATGTTCAAACAACGATTTGATTTTGTTCGAGTCAAACTCATTTTGCGAATAAGTACTCAAAGTACGAATTCTTAAATTAAATTAAACTACATAAATAAATCTAATTTAATATTTATTTAATTCTAATCCACTATTTAATTCCAAATTAAATATTACACTTTATTTATAAACCTTTACGATTTAAATTCCAAATTTAATCGTTACGGGTCTCAAAGCCCGATTAACGTCCAACGTTAATTTAATTAAAGTCCAATGGGCTTTTAATTAATTTCATAAGGCGTGGACTTTTGGTCAACTCGGATCAAACCGATAACCAATTCCAATCCGGGAGTTACCCCATAAGCCTAGAAATCAATCTTGGCCCATTAGGCCCAATTAAACTTTAAAGGTCCATTAAGTCGCATTTGGGCTTTATGGATGCGGTTTTGGGCCCAATTGGATCCAACTAATTTTGCCTAAACCCAACTTAGTACAACCAAGCCCAATAAGCTCAATTACAACACTTAAGCCAATTTCACAAAATAGGCCCAATATAATTAAATTAAAAAAATTCCAAATTCCCAATTTAATTACATAAAGTGTATTACATAATTAATTACCCAATTAACATTTCTAAAACATCAATTAGCACTAATTAATCATGCCATTATCATTAAAACATGTCCAACATATTTCATCAAAAATCAAACCCAATTACATGCTCTTATGCTCTCGGCAATTTGGGGAATTTTGTCTGATTCGGTTTCAATCCAATTAAATTCCACAATCGACATTAAATCATATTCCCGAATGATTTCCAACACATTCAATGATCAAAAATCAAAAATTCCAAGACAACATTTAGGGCACCACATTCGGCCATCACAAAAAAATTGGGCAAATTTGTTCCAAACAATTTTTAATCAAATTGATCAAATCATCATCAATTAAAACACATTTAAGCATACTAATTCATCCAATTTCATTATACATGCTCAAAATCAAGTTTACCCAAATTTTAACCCTAAACATTTTTCATGCTTTTAACCATGCTCTGATACCATTGTTGGAGATTCTAAGCATCCCAAGATCAATAATCAAGCATGAACATAAGTGAATACATTCGAGAAAGTCGCAGAATATTTATATCGATCGGTTGAGCGACGCGGGAGGCAACAAAATCAAACTTTCTGCCTTGGACTGCATTCGACAGTGAGCTGATTTCCTCACTGTTTTCGGCCTTTAATCAACAAGAATCCAAGCTTCGTCATTTGATTCCCGGCTCATGGGTGGACTTCCCTATCACCTTCGCATGATCCCGGAGTGTGCTAGCACTATTGAATTTGCAACAAAATCGCACTTGCTTCCATTTTCTTCCTCCATTTACACGGCAAAACAAAACCAGTAAAAGAAAGAGAAGAAATGGCGTGAGGAGAGAAAAAAGGTGGAGAGAGAGAGATAAATGTGTTAATTGAATTTTGGTATTTGATTTCTAAAACATATACCAAACTTTTTACTTTTAAAAAGTCAAACTTTTAAAGCTTTTAACCATTATATCAATCAATCAATCAATCACATCAATCAAGTTGTCAAGTCACATCACTCAAAGTGACAAGTGATTTGACCTTTGATGCGACTAATAATTTGACGCTTGATTTGACTTGCGTGCCGTACTCGAATTCGAAATGCGAATGCGCTCGCAAATAATCCTGGGCTCGGGTTCGCTAATTCCAAATTAACGAATTTTCCGTTGCGTCGTAATTAAATGATTACGCCTAGCAAAATCACTATTCACATCGCTAACGAATTAATTCTAAATTAACTCGTTCGCCCGAATTAAAATCTAATTTTAATTCCGCGTCGAAATCCAATTTCCTTTAATATATCAAATATATTAATTTACCGATTAATTCCAAATTAATCGTTATCTCTCTTTAAATGATATTTTATCCCAGATAAAATATCTCCACAATTACTCCCAGATTAATTTTCTCTCTCATCTTATTAATCCCAGATTAATTAAAAGTGTGAGTCATACGTCATCGGTGAATCTTTGGGAAGCGACCCATGAGATCCCCGAATATGTTGGCAGTAAATTCGGTCGTCGGACTATCTGAACACGTAAGTACCTCGTACTACGTTTATACCGATTTACAAGACAAGGTTGGCCTCTAGCAAAGCGCCATGCCTACCCAATTCTCCGGAAATATCCTTACAGGAATAAAGGATCTATATCAGGCGTAGTATACATAGTATTGCATATTTCGATCCAGTATCGGATGATCACATGCAAGGCCTGGGGCTGGTACAATGTCTGCCCCGTACGAAGCATATATCGGATGACAAGCAACTAGTCTCTTTAATATCAGATAATGATGACCAAGTCATATTATCCCGATGGTTGCAATATTTTTAGAGAACCAGTTATGTATCCCTGCGCGATCATCATCTCCATATGACTGGAGTGACACTTCCGTCTTGACATCACACCCAACACACTACGATTCTCAATATACCCAGTATTGGCGTACACATAGCATGTTAAAGCCCTGGATGACCGCATCCAAAGTATATTGATTGTCGCAAGTATTAGCGGTGCAAGTATCAGGTTAAGACCAAATACACCTACCCTGATTTCGGACTTCCATAGACACATAGTCATACTACCAATGGAACTCCGATGGGGTATATCCAGAGCGAAGCTGTTTCTCCTACCATCGGTGAAACACAACCTCCTATTATACTTGCATGAGTATCATATACCCAAATATATGAGAACTATGTCGTTGTGCCCTCACAACGCGCACAAGTGTAATACTAGTCTTTTACGTATTCATCGATGTCCAATCTCGATAATACTCTGACTATGGATATTTAATGATTTATCCTTAGTGGATTGATACTGTCTCATATCATTCTCAATCCAGGAACAAATCACAGGGACCTCCTATCATTTATACATCTAGGTGATCTAATCACAAATGATAAGAGTGCAATCTCCTTTGTCACATAGTTAATTTGTACAAAAATACCATGATCTGTACAAATAGTGATGCTATGGGTCATAATTTTCCAACACCTAAGATGTAGGATTTCACCTTTAGGTTATCATCATTTCATCTATCAAAAGTTTCTCGCTCTTCTGGAGTGGAGTCAGGATCGATATCAATAGGCAGTGGATTGATGGTGACACAAGTCAACTTTTCATACTCCAAGACAATGCGTATGTTCATTTCCCATTCGAAATAGTTCTCGGCTCCTTTTAGCTTATTGGAATCCAAAAGTTTCATCAATGGATTAGCGGCATCCATCTACAAGATAACATTTTTGAGTAGTAGCAGAACAATTTTCATTTCAAAAGTGATAACACTAATTGATTATGGAATTTTAAATCTATCAGTGCCCTCCCACTATTTTACGTAATTCTGTAATCTCCCTTAACGGAAAAATAGAAATTTGACTATCAAAATTTCATAGCGGGAAGTGGATGCCATGACATTTACTCCAACCTCACACTAATGACGATATTGGCCTTTGTAAACTCATTAGGTAGACCTTCAAGCTCAATCACTTCATGTGACTCCTGGTTTGGTCCTGAACCGTTTCTTATTCTCACATTAATGACGATATTGGATTAAGACGTGTTTTAGGTGTATACTTGTCAATGTGCACTAATGAGCTTCGTATGTACACCCTCACACTAATGATGATATTGGGTGACTACGTTAACTAATCACGCTACATCTAATGTTTTACCGGAGCGACCTAAGTTCTGAGCACTTATACCCTCACACTAATGACGATATTGGATATAAGTAGTAAGAACCCATTCATCTCCGTATTGACAAGACGGACCATCCAATAATGCTCCTACATTATTGATACTAAGAATTCCTCGAAGTCTCTGTCGAGGTATTCCCCTCCACGATCCGATCGTAGAGTTTTGATTACCTTACCTAATTGGTTTTCAACCTATGCACGATACTCCTTGAACCTTTCAAAGGTATCTGATTTGTGATGCATTAGGTAGACATACCCATATCTTGAATAATCGTCAATGAATGTGACGAAGTATTCATAACCACCTCGGGCTTTTACATTCATCGGTCCGCAAACGTCCGAATGTATTAGCTCTAGTGGTTGACTGGCTCTTATACCTTTTCCAGTAAAAGGTCTTTTGGTCATTTTTCATTCTAAACATGATTCACAAACTGGTAAAGTCCGAGCTTTAACTGGTTTAAGGCCCTGTTCTTTATCAATATATTTATCCGGTCAAGGTTGATGTGACCAAGTCTAAGATGCCATAGATATGTGTCATCGTGAGAAATCTTTTGTTGTTTTGTTTTAGGTTTTTTCAACCTTAAACATTTCAGTGTTGAGCAGTGAGTTATGTGTTAACGGTCTTAACAAATACAAGTTATTTTCTGAGTTTCATGTGCATATAGTTAATCCATTTCTGCCAATAATAACCGAATTGCTATTAAAATAAATTGAATAACCATCATCCATAAGTCTAGAAACAGAAATCAGATTCCTGCGGAAACCAGGAATGAATAACACATTGTTCAAATTTAAATAACTATTATTAATAAAATTTAAACTGGAAACTCCCATTGCTTTTGCTGAAACGGCATCCCCTGTCCCGACCCTCATGGTGTAATCACATTCAGCAAGGTCCCTCCATGAATCAAGTAGCTGTAAAGAAGAACAAACATGGTTAGTGGCCCCATAATCAATAATCCAAGCGGATTTATCATCCTCCACTAATAGAGATTCAATAACGAGTAAATCATATTTACTTGTTTTCTTTTTCTCCTTTAGCTCAACAAGGTATTTAAGACAGTTCATTTTCCAATGCCCATTCTTGTCACAGTGGAAACATTTTCCTTTGGGATTGGTATCCTTGGAGCCTTTCTTGTTCTTCTTTTTCGTGAGTTTACCTTTAGCCTTTCCAGTGCCTTTCTTCTTCTTCTTTGCAGATTTAGAAGATTCGACAACATTTGCCTCTGCACTGGACTTACGAGGATCCACAAGCATGGACTCGTAATGGGTAAGTTCATTAAGCAGTTGGGTCAAAGTAAAAGACAACTTGTTCATAACATAGTTGCGTTTAAACTGCAGGAAACTCTACGGAAGAGTTTCCATAATCATGGTCACCTGGCTACGCTCGTCAATATGAGCTCTATGGGTTTCAGCAGTATTGAGATAAGTCATCATCTTTAAGAGGTGCTCTCGGACTGATGTCTCATCCTTCATCCTAGCAGTCATCGCTGATACCATGGCCTCATGGCGTTGACGCTCCGAAGTCTGCCCAAATATGCCCTGCAATGACTTCATCATCTGAGATGCTAGAGCCATAGGTTCATGCTTTGCAGCAAGAACCTCAGACATCTCTGCTAGCAAGTAGCAGCGGGCTTTCTCATTTGCTGCGACCCATTTCTGGTAGGTATCGCGCACAGATTGTGCAGTATTTCTGGCCGGCTCGGGAGGACGCTCATCCGTCAGGACAAACTTAAGGTCTTCACAGATCAGGATAGCGTTCATGTTACTTTTCCACTTAACATAGTTTTATGCGGTCAATTTATCATTTGAGAGTATGTAAATAATTGGAGAAACCATGGCTGAAAATAACATAAACATGCATTAAACATTCATTCATCGCATATTAAAATCATCAAAGAATTTTGGCATAAAATTAAACATGATGCATGAACCATGAATAATGAATTAGAAACCTAAGAGAATTACTATGCCACGGAGATCTATCATCCCACAAGTAAATGCCGTCGTAGGGTAGGTCAAGTACTCGCATGATAGATTGAGACAATCTCAGTTGATTTAATATATGCCGGAATAACTCTTATTCCTATATTAAACAACTACCGTTTTATTTGATCAAGGAATTTCATTAACAGTTAATTATTCCTTTGTGAGTTTAACCCGCCGTTTCGGGATTCTTTGACTTAACGAGTGAAGTGCCGTTGTAGGGTAGGTCAGTTCACAAGATACATCTAGAATCCCTATCCTTTCGGAACCCAAACTTGATATGACCCAAAATGGACACATTCGTAGGGGGACGAAAATAAAGCCGTCTCGAGGCGCCTTTTGAATCTCACGTTTTTGGACTAACAACGGAGATCGTGGGATGTACTGTCGTATATCCCTCTCCCACTCACTATTTAAAACTTAAGGTTTCTATCTAAAATATCTAATATTTTATCCTAACTAGTGTGGATAAACTTATGGCGGCTAAAGCATAATTCGTTTACACTATTTTGTCATAAGTGATCTAATCAATTTTAACTATTAAAATTGTGTCACTAATGTCTTATTAATCTCTACTAACAGTTTTACTCTATTAAACTAATTTAATTAGAGTGGTATAAGTGAGCTACAATATTTTAACTCTTAAAATACTAGGCACGTAAAGGTCTAAAATCATGGAATTCTAAATGGTCAAAATTTTAATTAAACATTTTAATAAATCTTAGTGCGTCATAAAATCTAATGGTACGCGGAATTATATCCCGAGTGCAGACTACATTTCCGTCCATACGGAATCGGCTATGGAATTTATATTCGGGTTTCCATCCTATATACCAATAGAATTTATTATGCACCAATTAAGCCCAAAATATTAGAATTCAAATTTTAGACAATAAATCCCATTAATCTAATTAATGATTTCAATGCATATCATTTTCTAACTTAAACATTTTAAATTACATAAAATCATAATTTTATGTTTAAAATGATAATGCATTTATGACATGTTATGGGAAGTAAAATGCACGAGTGGGCACCCTAAGCTATATGACATGGTATTCAAACAATTCAAAATAAACATACATATAACATAAAAATTATTTTACATTGACCGGGCTCTTATTTTTCCTATACTAATCTAATAAGTACATAAGATACACCAAGGCATTCCTTGGCCTTCAAATCCCGCTCCAAAGTGGTATTGGCTCCATTCGCGATTTTGGTGCTCCATATTACAAAGAATTGAAATTTTACATTGAAATTAAAATTGCAATGAATATAAACAATGGCCTTATGGCCTTACAACCCAAAACCAAAACCAACTACAAAAATAAGAGCCATAAAAATTTAAGACCAATGCAAAAAACTATTCATCACATGAAATATCAAAACCATTCATCACATGAACTAAATAATGTGCACACTCATCTAAACATGCATATCATATTTATAACTCATATAAACATATTAAAATAGAAACTTTAAATGAAAAAGTGAAGGGTTAAGAGCACTTTTCAACCTCGCTCTTGATGCCAATTGTAGGAAACGCTTTCCCTCGCGCAGCGGAAGCGGTTAGGACCAATGATCGAACTTGAAAAATTTTTCTGCTCTCCCTTGCTTTGGTAGAATAACACCAGTGGGTGTACTGAAATTTTGCTTCTGTTTTGGACAAGATTTCAGCCTCGGAAATTCCCTGAAACAGTCCCCGAACAGCCCCTTGAACTGCAGTGAAACAGCGGATTATTTTGCGTGAACTACTGTGAATATTCAGGTCTGATTTTTCAGTTAAAATCAATCCTAACACAGCGCTAAAATTACCCCAAAGTGTTTCCCAAAACCGAGTTAAAAACCAAACAAAACCGAGCCTTCAAATTGGGCTATGTGCGTGCGGCAGTGGGGTTAATTTTGCCCACTGCCGTGAATGATGGAGGAGGGAAGAAGAGCCTTTTCAACGCCACAAGGTCTTCCGGGATATGACTCGTTACTAACGGAGGGTAGTGTGGGCTACACTCACAAATTAATCTCTAAACGGTTTTGAGATTAAGATCACACACCGAAATCAATTTCAGGTTCTTCAATTCTCTTTCTCAACTCTTGAGAACTTGAAGAATAGATGGAGGCTAGGTTAATCTAATATCTAGATCTAAAAAATAAAATTATATTTTTCTTTTTATACTTAGGGTAATTTGTTTCATAAAACAAATCAACCATTAGTCTCCCACAATCTATAAAATTCGGCCAAGGCAAGGAATTCTTATTTGATTTTGTTTCCAAAACAAACAAATCATATTCCTTACACCATAGGGAATTCGGCCAAGGCCTATTATTTTGACTTGATTTTGTTTCCGAAATAAACAAATCATATTCCTTATCAATGAAGAATTTCGGCCAAGGTATGATATTTAAGTTTGATTTTGTTTCTCAAACAAATCATATTCCTTATCCAATAAGGAATCCTACCATGATTATTATTTTGTTCCCAAAATAATTCTTAGCCTTATTAAATTATATCATATATAATTTAATATTCTAATTTAATAATTATCATATAATTATTAATACATTACATTAACTTTTAATGTATAGTCTCAAGTGTGATGTAATTAATATTATTAATCATATTAATAATATTTATTCTTTGTGAGTATATAATTAGACTATCCAATTATATTAGCTCAGCTAAAGTATATCGAGCTAGCACGGGGACCAAGTGGACCTACGGTTCCGAGCTCCAATAATCTCGAAATTTTAATTAAACTCTTAATTAAATATTCTGAATTATTAACTCCGGGTTATTCCACTAAAAATCTGAACTTGCACTCTCGTTGCCGTAGATGAAATATTAAGCCGAACCAAGTCGGTGTCCACTGATATAGTCATTGCATACGAATTGATCCTTCACGAGTATCTCTTAATTAGAGCCGGGTCATAATGTCCGTTATACCCCTCTAATTATTTTTTTTTTACCTTAAGTACCATTGATTCTCTAATGAACGATTTATTCATAACTATTATGAATATTAATCTTTCTATTCGTAACAGAAAGACTTGAGCGCTCAAATCGTTCAAGTACCGAATCAACCCTTAAGAGAGATATTCATCTACTTCTCATAAGAAATAGTGAATTCCATGTCTATGTAAAACGTTCCCAGCTACAAAACAAATTATGCCCACAAAGTACGTAGTTATAGGTTGGGACTGCTACACCAACCTCACCTTTGTAAATCAAAAGACACAACCCGTCATGCAGGAGTCCGTAGTACACTCAAGATTAAGATCAATCCATATATGACCATCAAGTATATTGAAATGACTTTCTTTGATTAACAGATATTATAAGAATGTCACTTATATCTGGGTCCAGTCCTATATGATCGCATCATACAAGGTGTCTTCATTCTCATGTCTCTACATGGACGATCCGGATTAAGATCGCCATACAAATATGGAATGGACCGCAGCTATAGATAAACCACAAATAAAATACCCGGTTTGTTTGCTCTCTATGGACTATTTAAGATCACTAACTTCAGACTTGTATCATACTCATACACTAATTCTGAAGGTACATAAGTAATCTACGGTATTTACGAAGATATAATATGCGAAAATTAAACAAACAATTTGATAAATGAATAATGCATCTTTTTATTTCAAAAGGACATGAAACCGTTTACATCACATGTAGCTCTAGGGCATACATCCCAACATTATTGCATGGAAATAACCAGATGTTTCCAATTGCTTGGGCAGTTGTTCAGATTGAAACGAAGCTGACTTGGACCTGGTTTCTTAAGTGTCTACAATATGATCTATTACTTGGAGAATGGGATGGTTTAACTGTTATTTCAGACATGCAAAAGGTATTACTTCTAACTTATTTTTTTTTATTACATGAATGTTATCTGTATATTTGACATTATAATATTTATTTTTCATAGGGTTTGGAGATGGCAATGCATGATGTTTTGCCATCTGCTGAGCATAGAATGTGTGACAGACACATTTATGCTAACTGGGCAAATAAGTGGAGAGGGGAAGAAAAGAAAATGTGCTTTTTGGAGCTGTGTCAGGTCAACATATGCTTGGGAACTAAAGGAAAAGGCAAATCTTGAGAAATTAGGTGATAAGATCATTGATGATATTATTAATTATCCAATGGAGAAATGAGGTAAGGTTTTCATTAACATTGATGTGAAATGTGATGTCATTGACAACAACATTTCTGAGACTTTTAATGGATGGGTGTGGAGGTGAGATGTAAGAGCATAATAACCATGTTGGAAGACATTAGAATTCAGGAGATGAACAGACTTTGGAGAAAGAGGAACTCGGTGCAAACTTGGATATCAGATGTATCCCCAAAAACATTGATGAAGTTGGAAAAAAACAAGGTAAAATCATATGATTGGAAGATTGAATAGAATGGATCAAGTGGCTTTGAACTGACACACATCATTGACAGTAGCAACAAACATATTGTCAACAAGGCAACAGTAACATGCACTTGTAGAGAATAGGACTTGGTTGGCATTACATGCCAACATGCAGTAACATCAATATACCATGAATCAGAGGATCCAGAGAAATATATTTCACATTGGTACAAGAAAGAAATGTACCTGAAAGCTTACAAATACACCATTCAGTGTGTTGCTAGGCCTGAGCATTGTCCAAATACTGGTAATTAGAGGATTGAACCTCCTGTATTTAAAAAAATGCATGGCATGCCAAAATAAATAAGAAGAAGGATAATGATGAAGTCAAGAAAACTAGTGCTTCCAAGCTACCAAGAATTGGAAGAGTTATGAGTTGAAATATTTGTAAAGAGTATGTCCTCATAATAGGAGAAAATGTCCTCAGAGAACCACAGAGGTGCTGCTATTTGTTTGACTATTATTAATTCTTATTTTTTTTTTGTGTCATGCAGTATTAATGTCTATTTTTTTCAGGCTCCACGACTAGTCAGACATAAAAGAAAGCTACCAAGTGAAGGTTCATACCAACAAAAAAAAAAAGTTGTTGAAAGAAATAATGTATAGTTCACAACCTATACCCAAACACCAAGTATAAGTGCTTCTCAACCTGAATTGGCCAACTTCACCGCAGGATGTTATTATGTTAGCAAAAAAAAAAAAACCAGCAGCTAACTCAGCTAAAGGGTCAGAGGCACATGCAAGGTCCAACCACCTCTAAGCAAAAAGACTAATGCCACCTCTAAAGGCAAAACACCTGATGAAAATAATTGGAGTTTAAAGGACTGCATATTTCGTAGTACCCTTTCAGATGTAGCTTTGAAAGCTACAGGATAAGAGTGAAGGATGGTAATAATATCAACCCTATTTGGAAACCATGAAGAAAGGCTGCCAATCAGGATGTGTTTGTGCCAACCTATTTAGATCAGACTTTTTTGTTTTTGTGCCAACTTTATGGATGTTATTATGTTTGTTACCCTTTTGATGTTTTAGATACTTATGTTGACTGTGTTTGTTTTGTGAGATGCTAAATTAAGTTCAAATAGGTTGGCTAAATAACACTTATCGAACTGAAGTTCTGTTATTTTCAGTTATGAAGTAAATGTTGTCTTCTACACAAATATACCATTTGTTCATTAGCATAGTTGTTTTGAGCATCACAGTTGAAGTCATAAACACTTCATTTATGTTCAAAAAAATAAAGAGAAAACACTTCATTCATTGTGCCATAAAAAAAACACAACAAAATCGATTGAGCTGCAACTAGTACTTCGATTAGGTGAACATTACAACAATAAAACAACATAACAAAATAACTAGGAAAATTACATTTAGATCAAACTAAATTTTTTCCTTTCAAGCTATCTAGCTCCTCCTTTAACTGCTCATACCTAATGTACAACAACCTCATCTCACACTTCAAATCTTGATTCTCATTTTGAAAAGCGTTAACATTGCTTTCTAAAACTTCAATTTCAGTATCCTTCTTATTGTTCTCCTCTTCCAGCAGTTCATTCTCTTCTTTTAAAATGTGAACCTTACATTTAGCCAAATATCGTTGATTGTAGTTATCTTCAAAATGAACTTCAAGTTTTGCATACTTGGCTTTCTACTTTTTAATTTTTGTCCTGTACTCATAATGAAGTTATGCGATCTTATCTTGAATAACATTTACCATGGCTGCTTGACACAATGCATCATTCCTCTCTTCTTCGAGATCGTGAGCTTCTTTTCTCAGTTCATTGATGTACACCAACTCATGATCAGTATACTCCATATCCACCCACATACATATGCCACAATTTTGGTTCTCATAAATTATAAAAATTGTTAGATGGTAACCACATGCTTTGATAAGCAATTTCTAAGAAACAACATATCTCAGCTGTTGTGAACCACACCCATAATAACGCCTCCCTGGGTTGCAATCATCATCACAAACATGAACTTGAGGAGGAAGTCCACAATTGCATGCCATGCAAGCAATCTAACAAGACCGAGATTAAGAGGAATGGAATAACAATGATTTTTTTGGACAAAGCACGAGTTTTTAGTAGTACCAAATGACTTTTACATTAATTTATTCACCTGCTATAGCTGATATCAGAATACTGCTCAACTCTGTTAACATGCCCGTTAAAATAATGGTGGAATGTCAATTTTTTGAGAGTGCAAGTGTGCAATGTGTAGAAAATTTAGTACGTGGGTGCAATGTAAAAAAACATTGAGAGTACAAGGGCCTCAATGTGGGTTTGTCCTTTTTTTATATTCACATGTAAAATATCATTGATTGATGGTTTCACATCAAATTACGACGTGGGAAAAAAAGTTTATGCGGCAAAATAAGTGGGAATAATAGATATCACAATAAATAAATCTTATCCATATATATAATATATATATATATATATATATATATATATATATATATTATATATATATATATATATATATTAATATTATCAAGATTTATTGAGTCCGTATACTTTATCAAATGACATAGCATGAGCTTACATCATGTGATTAGGGTAAAAGGTTTATCTCTCCTAATATAGAGGATAATTTCTCAAGAAAATGCTCTAAAAAGGTAAAAAAAAATGGAAATGGTATAAATACTAATTTAGAAATACTGGCTTAGTTAAAATACTAATTTAATGAGCTAAAATTACATATTTATAAAAATATTAGATACTATTCATTTTATTAAAGATAAATCAAAATTTTCTAATTAATAAATTAGACTTTACATGAATTTATAATACATATTTTAATAAAATTTTGGATTGAATGGGAGATGTGGTTCCGCCACTGACTAGAAACTAGAAAGTGATGGAAATAATGGTTAGATGGTGTGTAAGGATGGCAAAAATTCCCGCAAGATTCATCATATTATGACAAAAGAGAATAATTTTGTATACATGTTAGTTGGACGGGTTAGATGCAAGTGTTGGCATCCTCTTTAAAATATAGGTGAAATCTTCATGTGAACGGGGACCCATATGGGGCCGTGGGGCCGGGTACATTATGAGCGGGTAAAGAAATAATTTTTGTATCTGTTGATTGAACGAGACGGGTAAGATAATGATTTTCGTATCCTTTGATTAAATAAAACGAGTACGAATATTGACATTTTCATTCCATATTCAACCCATTGTCATTGTGGATGTTGGATTTCGTCTGAGGTCCACAATCGAGAATTTATTGTATGGGCATTAGCAAACCTGCAAAATAAGGGTAGAAAGAACGAGTGAGTCACTTGCCCACCGGTGTGGTGGGTGCCGTAAGCACTCCGACGTTCAAGTCAGTGACGTAGTAGAGAATCAGATAGGGATATCAAGGCTAGTAGTTACCTCAGTCTCAGTTTGTTAGCCGTGAGGGCAAGGTGTGTTGGTATGTCTAAGGTGGTATGCAGTGTAACTGAATAATCTTTCCTCCCCTCTCTTTGTCGTGACCCCTCTCTTTTATAAGTCTTCTGGTGTGGGTCATTTAACCTTATTCTGCCCATTGGAATCTTGGTAAATGATGACTTAATGATGGAGTTTAAGGCTTTTTCTCTGTAACCGTTAATTAATGAATTTGGGTGTTTTTCCCATCAGGTAATTTGATGAGTCTATGGGTCATCTTGATCTTGGTTCGTCAATAGCAATAGGCTTTAGGCTGGTGTGGTCTCTCGGCCGGTATTGGTTTCTAAATTGGATTTGATAGTGGGTCTTGGATCTCTGGTTTCGTGGTTGGTTCAGAAGTGAAATATCGGTTTTACCATTGCGTCCAAATTTTGCCCATACAGTTTGTTACATACTCTCTAAGTCTAGAAGTCTTTGACTTTGAGAGTATTTATGTGCTTGTCAAATGAAACAAGATGTGAGGTACTTGCTACTGAACCTGACGAAGGCTCAAAGCTAATTATGTCATCAGTTGACTTGACATGAGTCATTGGGGGTTGTCCCCGGCTGAATGAACCAGGCGAAGGTTCATGAGTAATTTCATTCAACACGTCGTATGGACTGAGGGAAGTCCATATCTTCATTTGACTCGACAAGAGTCTATGGGGGATGTCCCCGGTCGACTGAACCAGATGAGGGTTCAAGAGTTTATTTCATTTGACATGTCGTATGGACTGAGGGAAGTCCATATCTTTATTTGACTCGATAAGAGTCCATGGGGGATGTTCCGGGTCGACTAAACCAGATGAGGTTTTATGAGTTATTTCATTCGACATGTCGTATAGACTGAGGTAAGTCCATGTCTTCATTTTACTCGACAAGAGTCCATGGGGGATGTTCTTGGTCGACTGAACCAGAAGAGGGTTAAGGAGTTATTTCATTCGACATGTTGTATGGACTGAGGGAAGTCCATATCTTTATTTGACTCGACAATAGACCATGAAGGATATCCCCGGTCGACTGAACCAAATGAGGGTTCAAGAGTTATTTCATTCGACATGTCGTATGGACTGAATGAAGTCCATGCCTTCATTTGACTTGACAAAAGTCCATGGGGATGTCCCCGGTCGACTGAACCAGTTGAGGGTTTAGAAGTTTATTTCATTCGACATGTCGTATGGACTGAATGAAGTTCATATCTTCATTTGACTCGACAAGAGTCCATGGGGGATGTCTTCGGTCGACTGAACCGGATGTGGGTTCAAGATTTATTTCATTCGACATGTCGTATGGACTGAGGGAAGTCCATGTCTTCATTTGACTCGATAAAAGTCCATGAGGGATGTTCCCGGTCGACTGAACCAGATGAGGGTTCAGGAGTTATTTCATTTGACATGTCGTATGGAGTGAATGAAGTCCGTGCCTTCATTTGACTCGACAAGAGTCCATGGGGTATGTCCCCGGTCGATTGAACCAGATGGCGGTTCAAGATAATCCTCATACTACGGGTCAAATAACCATGGAGTCTTCAATGTCGTTTGGACCAGATGAAGGTATATGAAAATATTCACTCTTCAGACCTGACGAAGGTCCAAAAGTCTTTTCTTATCATACTACTAGACCTGATGAAGGTCTATGAAGGTCATCACTCATTCTCCTGATAAGGGTCCATGAGACTATGGTCGTATGGACCTGTCGAATGAACTTGATTAAGGTCCAAGAAGGTCATCACTTCTCACTCTACTAGACCTGAAGAAAATCAATGAGGGTTCTCATTTCTCATTCTACAAGACCTGACAAAGGTCAATGAAGGTATAAATCCTCATTCTGCAAGACCTGACAAAGGTCAATGAGAGTATAATTCCTCATTCTACAAGACTTATAGTCTGAGACCATGTCGTCTGAAGACCATGAGACTACGATCGAATGAACCTGATGAAGGTCCATGAGGGTCATCATCCTATTAGATTTGATGAAGGTCGATCGACTGGGCCCGATTGAGGTCCAATGGATTCTTTATACTATCTAACCTGATGAAGGTCGATTGGACCTGATGGAGGTCCAATGGATATTTCATACTACCTAACCTGATGAAGGTTGGTTGATTGGACTTGATGGAGGTCCAATGGATTCTTCATACTACATAACCTGATAAAGGTCGGTCGATTGGACCTGATGGAGGTCCAAGTGATTTTTCATACTACCCGACCTGATGAAGGTAGGTCGACTGGACCTGATGGAGGTCCAAGAATGTTATTCATTCTACTATGTATGATAAAAGATTCCCTATTTAGTCTGGAGTTGGCGATATTAAATCAATGTCGTATGTAGATGATGACTAACTTTTCATGTCTTCCGATGAAGGTGACATCCATGTCTTGTCGAATGGGATCTTAAATAAGTGTAAAGCCCCATACATGTCATGTCGAGTAAGACATTCACCTCATGCTGAGTGTAGTGTCCAGTGGGACATTCACCTCATGATGAACCTTCATTTGGAGCATCCTTCTTGAGTCGAGTCTACATCATTGTAATGTCGAGTGGGAAATCACCTCATGATGTATCTTTATTTGAAGTATCTTTCTTGAGTCGAGTTTACATCTATTTGTCGAATGAAACTTCAGCCAATAGCTGATCCTTCCTCCATGTGGTGTCGACTGGAACCTTAGCCTCTAACTAAGACCTATTCCTTGTCGTGTCGAGTGGTGCTTCAGACCCTAGCCAGGAGTTCTTCCATGTCGTGTGGAGTGGAACCTCAGCCTCTAGCTAAGACTTTTTCCTTGTCAAGTGAAGTGGAGCCTCAGCCTCTAGCTAAGACTTCTTCCTTGTCAAGTGAAGTGGAGCCTCAGCCTCTAGCTAAGACTCATTCCCAGTCGTGTCGAATGGATTGTTTGTCAAATACTAAGACTTCTTCCATGTCATGTTGAATGACACATTTGCCTCGTGCTAGGTCTTCTTCCATCTCATGTAGAATGAGATCTTAAACAAGTGTCAAACCTCATACGTGAAGTGTCGAGCGGAATCTTTGCTCAATTCTAAACCATCATATATGTAGTGTCGATTGTGATCTTTAGCAAGTGACTGTGATGTCCATGCCAAGTCTTCATTAGAGTATTGCCCATCGGGATATCCTCTTCATGCCAACTCTTCATACACGAAGTGTCGATTGGGGTGGTCATGCCAGATATATTGCTTCATCGTATGAGTGATAGAAAAAAATGGTTCTACTGGAGGGAAGCTTATTGTTCCTTTCTTAGTCGACTGAGAGAGGTATGTTGATTGGGCCGAATGATTTTTTATGTTGTCGATTGGAGCAAATGAGTTTCTCCCTAAGTTGGAGTTTTATGAAGGATATTTTTTTTAAAGTAACCAGTGAATACTTGTTTGGGAAGCTATGATGCTTGGGAGGATTCATGATTCTTTCATTGTGATGGTTGGTGGAGCTTCATCTCTTACTGTTCCGTTTATCCTCCTCCCACATGATCTCAATGTGAGCTAGAGCCATGACTTGATCCATTGTGTAGCATCAAAATTTAGTGAGCTTTTTGTAGAGTCCATTTTCTGAAGTAATCCATTTCTGAATGCTTCCACTGCAGTAGGCTGATAAAGATCTGAGACTGTTATCATTTCTCTATTGAAGCGAGCCACGTAGCTTTGCAAGGGCTCCCCTCTCCGTTGCTGGATGGAATTAAGGTCATTGGTGGTCTTCTCAAGCTTGCAAGAACCTGCAAAATGCTCTACAAACTTATCTGCTAGTTGCTGGTATGACTCAATGGATCTGTATGGTAGGTTGATGAACCAGGTGAGGGCCGGGCTTGCCAATGTTTCTCCAAATCCTCTGCACATTCCAGCGTCCCATTGGTGGGGAGCCAAGCCTGTTGACATCATTTTATATTTATAGTGGACAACATGGTCGTCTGGGTCTGTGGATCCATCATACAACTTCATATCTGGTGGGCTGAACTTTCGTGGGAGTTCAATGGAAGTAATGGATCCCAAAAAGAGAGTATCTGAGATAGTGTCGGCTCGGATTTTTCTCACTGGTAGTCTGACACCATGTAGGATGGAGAGAATTGCATCTTTGAACTCCTGCATTTCCTTGCGCATGGTGGAGGCAACTTGTTGTGATTGGTCGGTTGGGGAGATATATTGATTTCTTTCTTGAATTGGTGGATGGTTGTCTGATGGCGGATTGTCACTCGCCACATTATTGAATACCCCTAATAGATTGGTTGGGATTGTAGGATTGCTGGGATGGCCTGGAGTGTCCTGATGTTGGGAGGTTGAAGAAATTTGCTCCAATTGCTTCTGGAGGGTTATATTGGAGCTTCGTATGACTTGATTCTCTTCTTCTAAGGCGCATAATCATTCTTGGAGTATGGCCAGTTGCGTTGTCACAAGATCTGAAGTTTGCTCACTGCTAGAAGCCATGATTGGCTGTGTTTTAGGAACCATAAACTGAGAGATATTTGTCTGTTATGAATCGCTATGACCCCACGGTGGGCGCCAAATTGTGGATGCTGGTTTTCGCCCGAGGTCCACAATCGAGAATTTGTAGTATGAAGGCACTAGAGAACCTGCAAAATAAAGGTAGAATGAGCAGGAATACTGCCCACCGGTGTGGTGGGACACTCAAGTCAGTGACGTAGTAGATAATCAGATAGGGAGATCAAGGCTAGTAGTTACCTCAGTCTCAAATTGTTAGCCGTAAGGGCAAGGTGTGTTGGTATGTCTAAGGTGGTATCCAGTGGAACTGAATAATCTTTCCTCCCCTCTCTTTGTCGTGACCCCTCTCTTTTATAAGTCTTCTGGTGTGGGTCATTTAAACCTTTTTCTGCCCGTTGGAATCTTGGTAACTGCTGACTTAATGATGGAGTTTAAGGTTATTTCTCTTTAACCGTTGATTAATGAATTTGTGCGTTTTTCCCATCAGGTAATTTGATGAGTCTATGGGTCATTTTGATCTTGGTCCGTCAATGGCAATGGGCTTTGGCTGGTGTGGTCTCTCGGCCCGGTATTGGTTTCTAAATTGGATTTGATAATGGGCTCTGGATCTCTGGTTTCGTGGTTGGTTCAGAGGTGAAATATCGGTTTTACCTTTGGGCCCAAATTTGGCCCATACAGTCATCCGTTATCATGTGTCATCGACTTTATTTTATATCTTGTGGGTAATTGATAATTAAGATAAAAGTTGGGAGGTTGGATGAGTTTTACCCAATTTTGATTATTAAAAAAAATAAAAAATAAAAATAAAAATAAAAAAGCGACAAAAAGTTAGGATAGCATGCAGCTCCAATCGAGCACGTGTCGTGGTTCACTTTCCGCGTCACATGGCCATTTAAAGTCAAAGAAAGTGACACGTAGTTCGGCAAATGGACACTCACATTCTTTACTCTCATCAAAATATTTGATACTCTCCGTACACTCGGCCAATCAAGGATGCCACGTGTCACATAATAACACGGTCGCCTGATATAAAGCGAGTATAATAATAATAAACTCGAGAGCGTCGCATGTGCCACTACAAATTTTTGAATAATTGGATTACGTTATGTAGTAAAACATCTAGAAGAAGGCAGATTTATTAAATCCGACACGATCTAGGCTGACCCGACAAAAGATTCAGACCGTCAGATTCATAATTTTGACGGTAGCAGATAATGTACGGCTACGATTGGTTTAATAGAGTCGGGCAAAAGAAACCAAGTTGGGCCTTTAAGTAGAGGATAGAACGAGCCCGTAATCGATTCCACAGTCCTGTCTCTCCAGTCTCTCTCTCTCCCTCGCTTCCTTTCTCTCTGCGTTGATAGGCGCACTTTAGGGTTTCTTCGAATCAACGGCTATTCGCGAGATCCAGGTTTTGAATTGGGTCCTTGTGAAGCAGGTTTCTTTCTGGGATTTTCTAGGGTTTTTTTTCCGAAGCGTTTGGATTGAATTCGTTCGTGTCGATGCAATTTATTGTTTAGCTTCGACTCGATCTAGGGTTTATGCATATAGCAGGAGAGGTTTATTTCTTGTAATTATCAATATTTTGTTCAATCAATTTGTTAATTCGTAATTTTTGAGGACAATTGTTTAATTGTTTGATACGAAGTGTGGGAAGAGTGTGATTCAATATTTTTGCGACGCAAAATATATATTTTGTTAATTGTTTAGAATACATTCATTGGGTTCACTTAGTGAGAGTAACAAAATTAGTGTTTTATTAGATATTCAATCATCAACTATCTCATCGTTAGTATTGTCAATCAAATGGTGATGTGGACTTGCTTGTGATTAAAGAGAGATTTAGTAGTGGGAATTTAAAATTTTGCCCTTGATATAAAACCCAATTTATATTTTTGGTTAAAGAAATTGCTGGGTGCTGCTGGGCCAAGTGTCGTTTTGTTATCTCATTTGTGAATATTTTGAATAAGTTGATGAAGAGGGAATGGTGGAACCTTTAGAATTTATCCATTGATTCTGGATTTGAATTTGTGAATTTGACAATTGGTGCTTTTGTAAGATTTTAGAAAGGATTTTGAATTTGATAGTCAAGGTTGCTATGTGCAATTATTGGAAGATAGTAATCTTATGGCACCAACTGTTCCCATAGACTTTGTTGGACAAAAGCAATCAAGAAAGTGTTTGATTTCACAAATGATGGGGAAATCGAGAAAGTACACTAAAGGGCATTCTTCTGGTTTTGTTCCGGACTACCGGCATGCTGTTGAGACCATGGCTGAATCTGAAGAGTTTGGCAGCTCGGGAAGAGTTGACGGTGCAATGACAGCTTCCGAGGATTCTTGTGCTCCCAAAAGGAAGTGCATTAGTTTGAATATGGATGGTTATGATACTTTTGGGGTGCCTTTACAAGTATTAATTCTGTCAAAGATGTCACGAACTGAAAGGAGGAGTTTGGGACCTAAATTGAAAATGGAACTTGAACAGGTCCGGATACTTCAGAAGAAAGTTGCTTCTCTCAGTTCCAATGTTGTTCTGTCACCTTCTAGTGATATTAGGAGTTGTAGTGATGGGCAAAAGAGGCCTCTGTTAGAGAGTGTTCATGGGCCATCTGAAGTATTGGCTCCAAAGGGTAAGAAACGGGCTCCTCCAGGACGCAATGGTCCCCAAACAAAGAAGAGTAGTTCTGGGCGTTTTGAACCAGAGAAGCCGACTGCACCAGCAAATACTTCAAATGCAATGTTGATGAAGCAGTGTGAAAATTTGGTAAATCGTTTGATGTCACATCAGTTTGGTTGGGTCTTTAAAAATCCAGTTGATGTGGTGAAGTTGAACATTCCCGATTATTTCTCTGTCATCAAACATCCAATGGATTTGAGCACCGTAAAGAGCAAGATAATTTCAGGTCAATATTCAAGTCCATTGGGGTTTGCTGCCGATGTTCGTCTTACTTTCTCTAATGCAATGACCTACAATCCACCTGGAAATGATGTCTATATAATGGCTGATACTCTTAGCAAATATTTTGAAGTGAGGTGGAAAGCTATTGGAAAGAAGCTTCCTTTGACCGTGGATATGACATCATTGCCTTCAGGAGCGGCTGTTAAGATAGAAACTGAAACCATAATGGGAATGTCTCCCACGAAGAAGAAAAAAGTTTCCCCCAGGGACGATAAGGTCAAACCAGAACCTGTTCTACGAGTCATTACCAATGAGGAAAAGCATATTTTGAGCACTGAATTGGAGTCTTTGCTTGAAGAGTTGCCTGAAAGCATCATTGACTTCTTAAAAGAGCATAGTGCAGGCGAGACTGGTGAGGGTGAGCTGGAGATTGATATTGATGCTCTCAATGATGATGTATTGTTTGCATTGCGGAAGCTTTTAGATGATTATCTGCTGGAGAAACGACAGAAACAGGCAAAACCTGGCCCTTGTGAAGTGGAGGTTCCCCTTTTCACTCTTTATCATGCTTGTTTGCTTTCTGTTGGTTGACATTTCTAACCTTTTATTCTTATAGCATATCATATGTATTCTTGACTGTTGCTGTGGATTTTCTTGCTGCAGATTCCTAATAAGTCTGGGCTTAGCTGTTCATCGATGCAATTGTGCAAAGGTAGCTTTGTACTCATCTCTGATATCATGACAGATTGTGATAGTCAAAAGTCATGTACCGCAAATAGAATTTCTTTGCTAGTTAAAAATTGATATGTTATCCGTTTACCAGGCAATGACCTGGTTGATGAGGATGTGGATATTGTCGGCGGTAATGATCCTCCTGTAGAGGTTGAGAAGGATGCTGCCCATAGAAACAGTAAATGCAGTAGTTCAGCTAGCTCAAGTAGTGAACTGGACTCTTCATCAAGTGGTTTGTAGTTCTGTGAAACTTATTTATGCAGCAACTTCTATTTCTATTATGGAAATTTTTAGGATCCAGAGGTAGTTTATTGTGTAATATTATATGACATACAATTGAATTACCATTTGAAATCCTTGCAAGTTCAATTCAATTATGGACATTTGCTCTTGCTGAATGTGAAGTTTTACTTTTTATTTTTCCTTCATGCCTGACAATTACTTTTAAGCTTGGAAACATATTCTAATGGCTATAGAGTCATCTTTTTGGTGTTTTTTTTAATGTCTCTGATTTCTATCAGGCTTTGATTATGCTGTTAATTTTCCCATTATTATAAGGTACTCAGAAACCTTGAGTTTTCTAGAGTAGTTTGAAGTTTCTACCTTATTTGTTGTCTAATTATGTAGAGAACATGTTTCTTGAAATATAACAGTTATCTTATCTTAATTTAATTACTATATGATTAGAAGTCATATTCGTTTAAATTTTTTGCTTCATCCTTTTGGGGGACTGACATAGGTAGGTGAGGTTGAGGTTGAGGGTGAGAACTGTTGCTCCACCCATCTTAGACATATTCCTTCACTAAACTACTTGCAAAGCCAATATGGTGGGTGGACACTTGGTATACATACTTGGTTGGTGTAAATTCAGGGGTGTAGCACCAGAGAGACCTCTAGAGACTAATCACCATTTGGTTATCTTCCTGAGGACCTAAAGTTCCTCACTGTGCATTCAGCTCGAGTAGGTTATATTTATCATTGTACGTTATAAAAGGTGGTCAGATGGCTTGATTCTTTTCTTTCTTTTTGCGCTTGACAAAATATATCTCTACCTCTTCAACTTGGTTTATCCGTTTGCTGAAACCTCTCTCCATAGCCGATTGAGTGGTTGGATAGCCATTCAACTGTTCACTAAACTTCCTGTATCCCACTCCCCTCCCTGTCTCTCTCCACCCATTCACTGTTGAGTATTAAAACTGAATGGTAGCTTGTTTTTTGCCCTGAATCTGATTTCACTAGACGACTTGCTTTTTTTATTTATTTATTTTTATATGGGCAGTTTTAATAGTCATTTATGTAGAAGAAAGACATAAATCCTACTATTTGCTGTTGGAAATGTAATTTGCCATTTTCATGTTTCAGATACAGAATCAGGTAGCTCATCTGGCAGTGAATCCGATGCTGCTAAAGCTAAAGCTTCAGTTCCTGCTAATGCAACAAAGGTACATATCAATATTTTATGAATCAAACGAATTCTCTCTCTTAAATATATGTTTGTTGAGGTACATGTTTTTTATTCGACCTTTTTCTATTTTAGGAAAACACAGGTTCCAGAACAAATTTAGACGGAAAAAAAAGTGACGGTGTTCCAGACATTGGAAATTGTGAGTTTCAGCTTGAGTTTATGTTTTGGACATTTCTTCATATATTCCTAGGAATCTTTGTCGTCCACCAATGTTCCCCTGAAGGTCTGCTTTCATATCTTGTACAGCATCTGTAAACGGTTTGGATAAAGTGGAGCTAAATTCCCAGGTTAAGCCAACTGATATTGAGATGGATAGCTATCAAGAGGGTAAGACATAATATTTAAGAAGACCATATGATGATTTCTTTGGGCATCATCTCACACCTATGCTGTTCATTATAGGGGAGAGTGCTCCATCTGAGAGGCAAGTCTCCCCCGATAAGCTCTATCGAGCAGCTTTGTTGAGGAATCGTTTTGCTGACACCATACTTAAAGCTCGGGAGAAAGCACTTGAAAAGGTTTCTTTAATAGCTATTTTGTACGTCTAGGGTTTCTATTTTCAGTGTACGCTCAACTGTGACAATTGTGATATGTTGAATTCAGGGTGAAAAGCGTGACCCTGAGAAGCTACGAATTGAAAGAGAGGAGCTTGAAAGGCTGCAAAGAGAAGGTTTGGCTTGATACTGTTATACATAGTCTTTAGTTGGACTTGCTTTTTTTTTTTTGGGTCAGAGATTCTTGAAAGCCTTTCTTTTTAATTTATTATTAGAAAAAGTTCGGCTTCAAGCAGAGGCCAAGGCTGCTGAAGAGGCTCGAAGAAAAGCTGAAGCTGAAGCTGCAGCTGAAGCCAAAAGGAAGAGGGAACTGGAGAGAGAAGCCGCTCGTCAAGCATTGCAACAGGTAAAATAGCACATTGTAAATTTGAAAGTGACCTAGGCCAGCGTATACATTGTTTTAACGGTAACAAAAATGTTTGCAGATGGAAAAGACCGTAGATATCAATGAGAACATTCAGTTCATGGAAGATTTGGAAATGCTTAGGACCACACAAGAACAAATGCCAAGTTTTACAAGGGAGGCTAGTCCTGAGCATTTGCAAAATGGGTTGACTAGTTATAAATTCCAGGGGAGTACTAACCCCTTGGAACAACTAGGATTATACATGAAGATGGATGATGAGGAGGAGGAAGAAGTTGAACTGCCTCAAACTGTTAAAGAGCCAGTTAAAGATGTAGAGGAAGGAGAAATCAATTGATCTAATTTCTTCTTCCTATTTGAGGAGCAAAAGAAGAACGATGATTCTGACTTTCATCTGTGCGCACCCTGGACATTTTGTTTGCAATATGTTTCAGCTATGTGGTTGACAGATCTTTTAACCAAATATGACAATGTGCACAAGTCTGAAAAATGATGATTGACATGTCACGGGCATGTTCTGTGATCCTGATGTTGGTTCTTGAACTGGGATTTGCTGTGGAAATTGGGCATACTCATGCGTTGACGCTGTGGGCTTTGGATAGAAGAGGTATTTGGATTTAAATATTTTTCTTTGTAAAAAGGAAATTTATATTTGTATTACAACAATGCAATAGAGTTGAGGGTACGGGTTTTGGTTGAGTTCGGGCCTTCTTGCCTTCTCTATGTTGTTTCTATTGACTGGCTATGTATGCACATCATCTTAAGGGGGGACTCCAAGCAAAATAGGAGAGAAGAAATAGGGAAAAGAAAAATGAAAAATATCCAGGGAGATAGTTTGAAGTATTTCTCAGGAGTTTTTTTTCGATTTTATTTTCTTTGTTTAATTTTTGGGGTTCTTGTTCATGTTAATAGTCAACTTTTATAAATACAAGTTGGTAGTTGAAAATTGTTGGGTATCGGGGGTGCTTTGAAAATAATGAATAGTTGGCGGAGTGTTCGCAAACTCATTCTAATCGATCTGCTGTTCAGATTAATTTGTGTTTTCCTGCTTAGTTTTTGGTTGTGTTTGGAAGATGATGATGTGTTCATTACTGGACGTAATGGTGATTGAAACAAGCTTTTGATTTCTTTGCTTGTTATTATGCAACTCATGCATTTATTTTTTGGGTTCCTCTAATGAGAGCTGACCTATAAGCCCACAGGCATGTCCAGATAAATTAATTTTTTTCCAGAAACCATGATTTATACCATGTTTGGTATTATAATTTGATTTATGAAATTAATTTCAAATTCTCGACCACCCCTTGACTTTTTTTTTAAAGAAAATATGTTTTACCGAGCCCATTGCCAAATGCCATGTAAAGGAAAATGTTCCCAGACAGGCAGGCATTTGGTGATGAAGCAATTCCAGCAACAATATGTAAGCTGTCTATCTCATTTATTTGACTTGAATTCCGACCTGATACATCAGTTCTCAAACATGCCTTCATCTGATAAACTAGAGGATTCAGTCCCATTAACTACAGGCTGGTTTGACAGATTAAGAGTAGAGGTGTCACTTAAAATGCTATAGTCAAAGTCATCGTCGTCATCATCCTCGTCCTCATTGCCGTGATCACTGTCTGAATCTTCTTCCTCGGCTCCTTCTCGAGTAACACCTTTAGAACGAGCCTCTCTCTGCATCTTCTGCTTGATGACATCGTCATAAGACATTTCATACCAAACCGTGCCTTTGCCCACAATAGATTTGTTGTGGGCATCCGTCATACGCTCTTTCAAACTCTTTTCTGAGTTTTTCGGTTCTCCCCAGTAGTCATACCGGTACAAAGGATTTGAAGGATCATATTCATCCTTACCAAAGAAACTGTCATCTTTATACCTCCCTGGCTCCTCCAACGGCAGACCAAGAGCTTGCCGGCTGTGAAAATACCACTTCAGTTAATGCAGTCGAATACCAGTTTACAATAGTTAGCAGTTACATAATCCAGATCAACGAAACTACAGAGTCTGGTATTCGACAAAAAAAAATATTAGGCGAAAGAAACAAAAAGCAGTGATGAGAATACCAGCTGATGTCTCTGATTAAAGCTTCTCTTTCCTCGAATGACCGACGCCAATGAATGAAATCATACTCATCCATTTCAATATTACGTCTCAGCTTATGGATTTTATATTTCTCTCCTCTCTCCTCGGCCTCCCTTCTTAATTTATTATGGTGCTGAAAAAGAAGAGATCCAAATTCAGCTTCTTAAGAAGATGCATTATTCTTATGACTAACACTTTAAAAGAGTTGTTGTAACATATTAGCAGAATCTTAATCACAGTAATAAAAAATAGGTAAAAAATTCTTGAAGTATCAACAAAACCAACCTTGTCAATTTTCCCACAAAAAAAAATTGTCAAAATTGACAAATGGCATCAATCAAAATCCATGTTCAAAAAATAAATTGACAGCATGTACTGATGATGATCAAAAGGAGGACATGAAAAATGTAAAAAACAAAATGTGCAAATCATAAAATTTCATGTCAAAAGGATAAGCACAGCATGGAATTTCATTTGATTATCCTGACAACTGAACACCACTCAGGTTCAAAACAACAATTGGGTTGGTGAAAATTTGCATATGAATGCTAAACAAGATGTCAAGAATCAAGTGAAATTGCGTAGGTTCATATTTGCAGAATGAACATTTTAAAAGCGGAACACATTTTCATGCTCACATTAAGTAGCAACCATTTCGAAGAAAAGAATCCAATAATGCTCTAGCATAAAGCTTATAGTAATCAGAAAAGTTAAGGGGATAGTTAACCTCACGCTCAGCCAAGGCAGCTTCCAAATCAAGTTCTTTAACACTTGTTTTCTGCCAAAACGTACAGCAGCATCACATAAAAGCATTAGAAAATATATTTCGATAAAATATAAAAGAAAAGTGCTCACCACTCACCAGAATAGTTTTTGGCAGCAAGGCTTTCTTATAACGAACTTTCGTATATTCAACACTGTTTTCATCATCAAATTCTTCATCATCAGATAATTCTGATAATTTTTTGCCTTTGTATTTATCAGGATTAGCTTCCATATCATCCAGAATCAGTTGTTCAGCATTATGAATCTGCCACAACTGAATTACAGACAAAAAACAAGACAAAGATAGATAGTCTGTAGCTCAGAAAGAGGAAGAACTATGGTGGCATAATATGACACTAAGCAGAAAAAAGAAAAAACATGCATTCAATCACGGGGAAAAGCAACATATAGACAATTTAATGTTCAGATACTTCATGTAACCTCAGCAGACAATTATAAATGTATAAAAGGGATCCCAAATCTATAAATGCAAAAAACATAAGAATTTCATTTCTCATGCACTTATTAAGTAAAAATCATCAAGATAATTGTAGAGCGCTACTGTCACGCCCAGCTCTTCCGGGAATGTGAGATTTGGGAATTAAAAAAAAAATAGGAAAAAATTTTTGAAGTCGAATCGGGCTTCTTTGTAATTCTTCTTTTCGCTTGCGCACCGTGACAGCTACAGAAACCATTCTTACCTCACTGACCTCGGAAATTAATTTTTCTCTGTCAGCGAGTAATAACAAACTACTTGACAGCGGTAAAAAGCTTGATATACAAAGAAACTCAAATGCGATAGAGATATGAGTATAGCAAATAATCAATTATAAAGCAAATGCAGTTTTATATCCAAAACATTACAATATATTATGTTTCTACGATAAAAAAAGATATAATATTCATTTATGTTTTGTTTGCCATTTCTCTGTTCTGCAAACACTACAGACGCATGCCTCCATATGTTTTTGTATCGTAGAAAACTGCTTCTGAGACAGTCATACAGAAAAGATGTTCCTGGAACTATTCATAACTTACAATCTAGAATGCCAACTTTTCGAAAAGAATTCTTTGTTGGTAGTACCTTTTCAACATGGGGATGATTTGACAACAACCCTTCCTCTTCCGGTTTGACTCCAAGATATTTTCTAGGAACAGGCGGTCTTCCACAATCTCGCTGTCAAGAGAAGCATGACAAATTAAACTCGACAACAAGCTATAAAATTTCATATCTTACAAACAGGTCAAATATCACATTGCATACTCACAACCCAGAAGAAAAGAAATTGTGTAAGAAATCTAATTTTCTAATCATTACATTCACACAGGGCACTAGTTCCCAAGTCCAGTATCTAAGAGTGTAAAGAAGATCAGTTGTGAAAATAGTAAATAACCTTTTTGCCATTATAAAGTAACCCCCCCCCCCCCCCCCCCCCCCCCCACAACAATAATAATAATGGTTGAAAAATGAATAAAACAAAGAGACAATACAGCAAAATTTTACCATGCAGACCCATCAAAGAATGATACAGCATGCTTGATCTCAACATGAAATAAATTTGAATAGATGTAATAAAAGGAGCACAACCCACCCGTAATTCATCTGGATTTTTATCATCACGGTGAAATATTGGTGGGAAGTCAAATCTGTTAAATCTGCAAGGATGGGCAAATGTCAAACACCAACAAGTAATAATTTTCAAACAGCTGCATTGACTGATCATGAGATTTAATAATGTTTGATCTCATTCTCAGTCATACACAAGCATAGCCTATAAAGAGAAAAACAGTCAGATGCACAAATTTACATACATCAGGTGATCTATGTTCGGCTCAACAAAACGCATTTCAATAGGAAATCGAAACCGATAAGGATCTCTTTTTGCCTGTGAACAAAAAAAGATCTATAAGTTAGACCGGCAAAAGCAATCACTCACATATTTTGTTTTTTTTTTTGGGGGGGGGATAGGAAACAGACATATTTGGTGATTTTACCCAACAGATTTTGTCAGAAAGGAGGAAGTGATGGGGAAAAGTTAAACATAACTGATACTGCAAAGTCCTTTTTAAATCTTCCAATCAAATGAGATAACAAACCACATAGTACGTACAACTTCTCAAGTGAGTGACTTATACTTTTCAGGAAGCCGGTTTCTAGGAGGAAAAAGATAATTCTACACTATAGTGGCGGTATAGTAATAGTAATGTCTTCTTAGTCAGAAAAAAACGACGCAACTAAACTATAACAATATTAAGAAACAATCTACCAAGTAAAAAGAAAATGAAAACAACGAGAGACAAAGGCTCACCAGAATTTCAACAAAGACATACATGCCAACTTTTATGTGATGACGGATCCAATACCAATCATTGCCTTTAATAGGGACCCACCTGAAGCATAAAGAAGGGAATGTGTATATTAGGATGTTTTCACAGCGAAATAAAATGTCTATTTAAGGCCATCTGATTGTTGTTGGTTGGTTCAATTGTTAAAACCTCCTGGGGTGGTACAAGAGGTTTGGGGGTTTGAATCCCACTTACACCAAGGTCGGGGAGATATTTTGTTCACATTTATCTAATTTTAGGATTTCAGGAAAAGGAAGGAAGAAGAAAAAACTACCATATGGTGAGAGGGCTCAACATCAGAAGGTACTTTGACTTAATTATATGTTTACATTAAGAAAAAAAAGGCACCAGCACGAGTTGTAGACATCTCTTGATTATCTCTTACTAGCTATGTTTATAACTCCACTCCTTTCCTAGATTACTTGATTACATTACGCTACTTTTTGAATTAGCCCCTTCCCCACTAATTAATTATAAATGATAACTAAATATAATGGGAAATGGAAAAATATTGCAAGGAGTACAGACCTTAAAGGTGCACCCTAACTAGAATAAACATGTGAAGAAATGATATAAATGCTTATATGTGTGCACTAAGTCAACTTGAAAGCAATCTAACAAACAGAATTTAATCAATAATAGAAAGGATCAGAATATATAGCAAAAATTACCCATCATATACACCTCCAATGTCTACAAATGCTCCTTGATATAAGTGTAAAGTAGTCACTTTGCCATAACAAATCTGCATAGACATTGCCCGTCAATCAATTTTTCATATCATTGATCTGGAGACATCAGAGTCAATTTTAAGGATATTTAGGAACATATAATTTCATCCTATATGCTAATGTGCACGGGGATAGAAGTGGAGTAACCAAAACAAAGAAAAACTAATGTTTTACCAAGTTAGTGTTCCCAAAGAAAATAAGAAAATGTAAAAGCTTTGGGCGACCACCAATGTATTTCATATACAACTGATTAAAATCAAACTATTACATAGCTAAAAACTTTACCTGTCCAGGATAGTAAAATGGAAGCTCATACTGCAGGAAAAAAAACAACAACAATCAAAAAATCATCATCCTAACACTTCAAATTACTTTCAAAATATCCAAATTAAATCACGGGAACTTGATATTCATCCTACCATGCCCTCTTCGTAATCTTTGCCTCTTTTCCTCCGGCCAGGATGGTAATCTTGGTCATACTGCCACAACAAAATTAAACTTTGCACCTTTATTTTGGTGTTTTCATAAACTTTTTCAAATACAACCCCATAAATTAGACTAAAACAACAAAAAAAAAAATGAATTTTTTCCCCTAAACAACTCTAAATTACCTTAGTCTTCAAAAAAAAAAAGCTTTCAAATTGCAAACCAAATGTGAAATAAAATTCCCCATGATTTGTTATAGTACCTTGTAAGATTCTTCTTCTAATCTATCTTTATTAGCAGCAACCCACTCATTATATTGCTTCAAGAAAACTCTATACCTATCAAAATTGAACCCGTCTTTATCCATTTTCGCCTCTCGCTCCAGTTTCTCAATCGACACTCTCACATTCTGCATCTTATGCGATTCCCTTATATACTCAAGCTCCTTTCTATCCACCTCCCATCCTCTGGGCGGCCAATCTCTCGGCGCCACGTGTGTGACCACCAACGGCGCCGCCCACACCGTCTCCAGCTTCTCCGGAATCTCCCCCTTGATTTCGAACTGCTTCTCGTACCACTCGTCTTCCGTAATCCCCATCTCTTTAATCTTCTTCATCCTGTAAGACGGTTTCAGCATCTTGAAAGCTTCGATGGATTCGGGGTTTCGGAGCGGGACCTCCTCGCCTTCGTTGAGGGATTTGCGCGCGAAATCAGCTTCGGGAGTGAGGATTTCCTCCCATGGAGCCCACCCGCGCTCAATCCAGTTGCGGCGGCGGGCTTCTTCCTCGGTTTCTTTGTCCTTGGGGCCGAATTGTTCTAGGAACGATTCGTCGACGGGGAACTCGTCCGAGCTCAAGCATTTTGTCGGGAAGGGCTTGGTGGTGGTGGTGGTGGTGGAGGCGGGAAAGGTGACGTGGCGGCGGTTGTTGTGGAGGATGGGACGGTTGGGGTTTATGGGTTTAGGGAAGGTGAAAGGGTGAGAGCTTTGAAGGATTTGCATTTTTCCAAGTGGGGAGTGAGTGAATAGTGGATAAGTTGGTTTAAAATATTTTCCAATTAAGGAAATTTTTTTTTTTTTTGCCAATAGTAATTTATTTATTCATTTTTTTTTTTTTTTATATTGCCAAGTAAAATGAATTAATTAAAAGAAAAGAACAACATATCTTTCAAACATTAATCTAAATTATCAAGAATTGAAAAATATTAGTAGGACAATTATTTTATAAAGAATCTGTAACTAAAATGGATAACAAGTTAATATATCGCGCTATATGATTTGAGATCATAATTAATTTATAAACATATAAATGATTTTTTAATTTTTTTTTAACAGAGGTGAGTTTGATCATTTTTTTATTACAATACAAGTCTACAAATATACCATAAGAAATGAATACAGATCATTTATATCACACTCAGAATCCTATGTCTACCTAAACACGAGTTATTTACTTCCACTCAAATATAGAGAGAAATATATTCTCAAATTGAGAGAATTGAATCAATACACCTGCGGGGACTCGAACGCAGTTTGATCATCTTTAATTGATCATGGAACTTCTTCAAACATTTGTCACACAAATATATACACCAGTTTCAATCTTGTCAGAGGCAGTCGCACAACCATTGGTTGAGACTTTAAATGAAAATATATTTCAAATATATAAAATAATAATTATATTTATTTTCATCTTTTTTTTTATATAACCACATTTTAAAAAATCTAATAAAATCTCTCAAAAGGCCACCCCTGAATGTTGTATGTCATAAAATTGTATATTCATGCTCTTTGTATTCTGAATGGCCTTGCATGAAGCCCAGAACAGATCTCAAGTTTATGAATACAGGCTTATTGTTCACTTCCAGTATCTATGTAGACTTCTCATTTTTTTCTCTTTTTAGTTTTATAATTTCTAATGAAAAACTATAAGAGAACAATGAACACCATTTTCTTCTCATATTTGTAAAATATAAAAATATTAATTTATTATAAATACACAAGTGATAAGTAGAGTTTGTTTATAGTTCAAACTAAAATTGTCCATTTATTTTTATCCCAGTTATTGATAATATATATAGGCTTGAAATAGGGCAATAAGGGTAATGTTAATACCTACTTAGAGTTTTAAATCCAAAAATTTATACAGAATAATGTAAGTATTTTTTTTTTTTTTTAAATCGTTGGAAATCCCGCCGTCAAATAATCATTTCCGGGCCTAAACGGAACAGATAAAATCCTATACCATCAAACCACGCCCCTTGGGGACGCAAGTAGTTACCAATGGGTTAAGCATCGTTTCAGAAAAGGCAGCAGCTAAAAGAACATTTGATTACAGAGGAGGAGACCGCCGGAATTGATTCTCTGTCGCTGCCTCCATCTTTCAAGGAGAAAATCTTCATCTTTCTGAAGTTTGAGATACTCGTCTACATCGAGACGTAACCTTCTCGTTGTTCCATTTGGCAAAAACTGGCTTAGGCAATTTCCAGGTTCTCCGTATTTACTACCTTTATCATCTCTGGAATTTATTGAAGAACCGTCAAAAACTCCGGGGCTCCAACTCCCGCGGCTGCTGGAGGAAAAATAGCTTAAATCTTGTGCAGTTGATTCCTATTACATTAGTTGGACAACAAGGCAAGTGAGAGAGTGAAGAACAAGAAAAAGTCAAGTAACAATTTACTTCATTAAGATTACCAGAGACCCATCAGCAAATTTAGTTTTTGGAGTTGACTGTGGTTGTGCCTTGGTCTTGCAAGATTGAGGAGAAGCATCATTGGTTGTCTCCCACTGCAACCAAGGCAGTACAACCCCATCTGTTTCGGCACGAAGAGGCTTAGACATTGCTGGATTCTGAAACATTTCTGTCTTGATTATTCCTCCTAGAGTTAAACTAGTATCGCTCCTTTCTCCATCTAATGATGAAATATCTGTATCTTCGATATTTGAAATGAAGTCCTCGAAGTATTTTTCTGCCTCTTCAGTCAATCGCTTAGAAACCCTAGTTCTGTCATTACTCCTCTGGAAACAAATTATACACATCAATTAAAAGGTCAAAAGAAAGTCATTCGCCCATCCTGCAAATCTGGCAGAGAGCAGAAAGGAGGTGTGACCTTAGGCGCACACGATGGTTTTCCAACAATTGAGTCTTTTGGATCTGGAAGTAATTCCTGCACAATCTTAGAAAGCTCCCTACCACGTTGTTCTTCCAACACTATTTCATTTAACAGTTCTTGTTTACGCTTCTCTGACTGCAGTTCAAGAAATAAGATGCATCAACTTAAAAGTGCTATATGAAAAGGCATAATGTCAACAAAGAAAATTATTGCATGAAACTTCATGATAAATGCATAAATTAATCATCAACATTTAATAGCAGCTGAAATCATTGAAATAAAAGTGCTAGTAAATGGTCTTGTCTCATCAACCATAAATCAAACAGTCGCATTTACATTATTGTTGTATAAGCAATTCTCGAAAAGTTGTCTATTGAGTCAACTATAATTGCAGACTCGTTCCATTGTAGAGTCATCTTAAGGGGAAAAAAAAGATAAGCAAAGAGTGTCTTCCCAGTCAAGCCAAGCATAATTAATTGGAATTAAGCAAACATTCAAAAAGAGAATTATAAATTCACTTTTACACAAGATACAACGTAATAACATGTCAAAAGGATATTCATGGAACAAATACTATCCTACAGGATTAGTAGGCTAGTTGATTAACAATCCATTATAGTATTTCTGATACCTGTTCAAGTTTTGTTGCATAATTCCTTCTAATAGTAGAAGCAGTCTGAAGAGCATCAGCATTTTTGGACTGCAAGCGATTGTTATTTATTTTTGTTTTGGTCATTCCCTACACAAGAAGGAACCCTAACAGTTTTAGTTTTAGCACACAAAACACTGAAAGAGGATGGCCTGTAATTGTAATAGAAAAAAGGTTTAGAGGACAGACTTGTTCAAGTTCCATTTTGATCTCTTCCACAGCATGTCTAAGTTCTTTCCGCATCACATCATATAACCCACCATTCAAATCATCCCCAGTGGGATGTGTTAGCTGAGGCATAACAAAAGCAACATGTGAAATACGCAGATAAAATGAACTCATTGCTCACAAAAATACTTCACTTTTTACAAAATCCAACCTTTTTCTCTGCATAAACTGCTTGTATGGTCCTCTCAATTCCATTTTTGGCGCAATGAGAATCCCTCCCTTCATCATCAGTTAGAGCTGAAGACTGGCTCTAAAACGTCCATTAAAAATTTAAAATTTGGTTCAATAATGAAATCAAATCTGACAAAAGGCACTTAATAAATAGAGATTCTCTTTTTAAGAAAATAAGATAGAAAAAATAAATATCAATGCATAACAAGTGTCAAAGTCACAGTTAACCATTTGCCAACTGAACAAAAATGAACAGTTGTTACAACAGAATTTTCCAAAAGGGGTGAAGTTGCTTACAGAATAGCCATCATTGTACTTCAAGTCCTTTTGGCTAAGAGACCTTCTCAGTGCTGGTCTATAATTTGTAGCTGCAGGCCTCTGTGATAAGGGCATCTGACCATAGCTACCAATGTTATTCTTCTGACTTGAACGATTGCTTGAGATCTGAGAATGATCTAGATCACTCTGCCATTTACAAGAATAACAAAAGCATACAGATTAAACAAACAAAATATAATCCAGTTCACTATAGCCAGCAAGAAACAATCATGTTACTGCATCATCAAAGAATATTAAATTTACACTCAAGCAGGTCATGACACATCACACCTGGATGCAATCGGGAAAGCTAGCAATCCTTCATCAGAAAAAAAGATGTTAAAACTTTAATTATGATTGGACTTGCACAACCATCAAAAGATAAACAGAGAATCAATAATTCTATGGGGACATTTTTTTTGTGACATTCCTACTTCAGGCAGTTGTACATTCTAGAATTACTTAAAGTCTCCTTCCAGTCAACATTTGATACTTTTACGTAAAATTAATCTGGAATCTGTTTCCAAGATCATAAAACATTCATGTCCAAAGACACATATAAATAAGAAGAGCACAGTCATAGACTAGCATACAAAACTTCCAGTGCCTTATAGCAGTTGTCTCATTCATAACCATTCAATATTTGAGGCCTACTGTAATTAAAAAGTACAGGACTCTTTTTCTTTTTTGGGATAGGACCTAAATCGATACATTTAATTGATTCAATGCAGCTCTCTTTACACTACATTAATAAAAACTTAAATTGAAAATACAAAATCAGTTAATATTACAAAAAATAAAATCATACCCTAAAAGAACTGAAAAATTCTCTATCTGAAAACTAAGTGCATTTGATGAACTTCAACAAATTAACCACCTTTGAAGCATAAATAATTAACACAAAAATTACAACTAATCAAACAGTAAAACACTGAAATCCTTTAAACAAATCAAAAGAAAGCATGCAAAGGTCACCTCAGAATCGCTAATCTGATACCGAACCACCGATACAGACCTTCTCCTCCCCGAATTAATATTTTTGCTGTTGATGTTTCCCGAAACTACCCTTCCTCCACCAGAAGAATCACCGCTGTTGCTCTTGGCTCCCTGCCTCGACACCGACCTCCCTCGTCTCACACTCCCACTGCCGCCGCCGCCGCCGCCACTATCCCTAACATCATTTCTACCTCTGCCGTCACCGTTTCTGGAAGCCGACCTTCCTCTATCAGCAGAAGAGTCAAAGTACTCAATCGCCAGATCATCGAGGCTGATCTCCGGGAAACCCGATCCTCTCACCGTGTTCACGAACTTCCCTCGCGGAGCATCCTCAGAAAATACTTCCCGCGCCGGCAGCCTCCGCGAGAATCGGCTCAGGCTTCTGGACCGGCGATGAGCCGTCGAACTCTGATTAGACGATGACGATGACTCATCCGTTATCGAGTTCGATGTGGCTCCGATTGACGTCCTCTTCGTTGTGGATTTAAACGCTGACGTCGCCATTCTCAGCAGAGGAGGAGACGAATAGAATTTAATTTATAATTGACATGAAATAATATGAATTTGAAATTATAAAATAATTATTATTAGGGTTTAAATTAAATGTGTTGGTTTTAGTTTAGGGATTTAATTAGATTTGAATAAATGTATTGTCTCACAAGGAGGAGTGAAGAAAGGCGTTGGGGTTGGCGGAGAGATCGAAAAATTGGGAAATTTGAAAAATGGAGATGTTTTTAGGGTATGAGATGGCGGTTTTTAGGGTATATCTGCTTTTGTTTATTTGCTCATATGAACAAAACGGCACTCCATTTAGTATAAAATTGGAAAAAAATTGACGACGTTAGATTTGACTGATTAGATATGGCTGATACTGACATGCGTAGTCGTCAACGTCTATTTACACTGTCTGGCTGAGCCGCGAGCCGGCTAACTGAAAATTTTGTTAAATATTTATTAATTATTATGAATTAATGAGAGGCATAATTTATTAATATAATAATTTTAATTTATTATTTTAAGATAAAAATTTCTTCTTCTTTTTTTAAAAAAAAAATAATTATAATTTATCCCTATTATGTCACTGTATTAGAATAGCAACACCCAAGGTTTGCCACAATAATCAAGTAATGGTCGCTTAAACACTTTTTTTAAGATAATTATACGCACCGATTATAATAACTTTCATATGAGCATAATTAAAGAGTCTAAATCATTTTAAAAATCAAATCGATATTTAAATCGGCAATCTACCAACTGAATCCACATACATTATAAATAATTTAATTAAATAAAAATTATAAGGTCATCCGACTAGATTCACTTGAATTAAAATCTTAATTTTGATTCGATCGATTCAACCAACTTGATTTCTAAAATAATTTAACCCATTCAATCAATCGATCTGATTTTCGAAACACAATTTTAAATGATTATTTCTAAAAATAATGAGGCATTCGTGTTACCAAACCACCTAACATCCTTTTTTTCCTAATATTCTTAACCATCTTCAAATTGCTGGACCAAAAAAAGAAACAAGAGGACACATTGGTCTGTTACAAAGATTTATCAACCAGCATCATTCTCACCCCCTACTTGCAGAAACAATCCAAAATCATTGAACATTGATACCTCAATTAAAATTGATCGTATGTGGGCATCAAAGCATTAGCTAACACCATAATATGGCTCCGTGGCATCCAAAGTTTTACGAACACATAATATATTCTTTGCAAGAAAGCAAAGAACGTTAATTTGATGGTGTAGGATTCATGATCTGACCTTCAGGTTCTGGGTTCGAATCCAATGAGTGTGTTTCTTATAAGAGTTTGGGACAGCTGGAGATTTTATCTGTTCCGCTTAAGCCTGGAATGAGTGCTTTGACGACGGGAATTCCAACGATTTAAAAAAAAAAAAAAAAAAAAAACTACCTGTTATTGAACCCAGTTTATAAACTAATTCAACATAATAAATTTGAAGCCTATTGCCGGAGAAACCCAATTAGGAAATGCAGATTCGTGTAATGGCTTCTGAAGCTGCTATTGAGAAATAGAAGGTGAAATTACTGAAGAAACATGTTTTCAATACTAACTAAATGAAAATTACCAATTTGAACACACAAGTTTTCTCGCACCCGACTCCAAGAAACAGACTAAACGATAACCCAGCTGTGCATCCTCAACATAAAACAGACACACCATACTTGGTTCCATGGCCAGCAACTTACTGGGTTTTTGACATGTGGACGATCAGATCAACCACATGGGAACTCCAAAACCACACAAATCAGAAAACTCAGCTACTATCGCATTACGTCAAAATATTATCTGTTGATTGAATGGATGGTTTGGCGGTGAGATTTCCAACGATTCCAAAAAAAAAATTAGTATTGCATCTAAAGGGATGTACATTAGCTGTCAACAAGATTTATGCCACAAATTTCTACCTAAAATCTATATCTTCAATCAATTTTACATGGTCCAATGATTAAAGAAGATGAACATGCCTGTCAGGAAATCCAAACATGTGCATTTTTTGCAATGTATCCGAAGGAAGATCGCTGATATTTTCATCTTACAAAAGGAAATAATAACAGGTCATTAGAGAATTTTCTACAAATGGAAATAATTTAATCAAGTATATTTCTAACACTTCCAGAATGAGTTCATGCCTTCATAACGAGCCTGTATGTTCAAGTTTGTCCAGAGTCATTAGTTAAGCCCGTGGCCGTTTGTCTTGGGGTGTCATTATCCGGAATGTATTTTAATATATAATCACTCTCTATGACACAATCTTCTCAGGAAAGTCCGCCTACGACCTACCTTTAATCTTACATCCTTATCTGAAATAGTATGATAAAGAATGTTACATGCAGAAAGTGAAATTATTTAGGGAGCATTCAAACAAACACAAGGATTGATGATATATTATACAACTATTCCTATTGCTATAGGATTTCAGAGAACAATGAGATGAAAAAACCAACCTTTTAATCTTCCAGCAAGGTACAAAGCTTCTTCTGCAATGTGCCTCCACTGTTCTGCACAAGAGTAGTTGATTCCTAGACCAGCGCTGAGTCCTCTCAAAAGATGCACTGTGCGAAGAACAGAAAAGAGTTCCTCTGGAAAAGCCTGTCAGACATAACGACAACATTTACATGACTCATCCTCGAAACATAACGACAAGCAAAGGTCAAAAACTCGGTATACGGTGCGAGGCAATACCCCGTTTTAGGCGAGACGACAGCCTCAATCCAAACACGGGAAAAAATAATAATAAAAAGCTAAAATCATAAAATCATCCCCAACACATACATACCATTATTTGTGTAGTAAATTATTGGGTTGAAATAAATTTTATCTAATACAAATAAATTTATAGAATTATTTAAAAGATTTTAATTATTAAAATAAGATGTTTGAAAATATAATTATTAAAATAACATGATCACCAACCTGAATTATTCAACTGACGCACAATTCAAAAGATAAGAGAAAATAGAGTAAATAATATCTTCACGCATAGCAAAATCTCGTAAGCAAAAGGCAACGTCTGCTTCTGGTGGTAAAATCAACAGCAAGCAAAGCAAAGAGATTGATGATTCACTTTTAGTTAAAGCATCAAATTCTTACCTGAACAGCGATCTTTTTAATTGAAGATTCCTCTGAGAAGGGTTGAAGCATCACTACTCCAGGAGGTAGTTTAGTATCAAACATTGTCTGCGCCAATTTAAGCATTTCCTTTTCTTCATCCTCACATTTGCTCAAGGTATCTATTCCAAGCTCCCTAAAGATGGAAAATTTTAAAGTTGTGTACATATTTTTACCATACTACTGAACAAAAGTGTAGAAGGCATTAAAATTTATCGTGCCAAATTTACCTGTAGCTCTCTGCTGCTCTTATAGGGTCATTATCAGCAATAGCAAGAACCAAACTAGCATATCCAAGCCTCAAATCTTCAGGGAGATCCTTCACTTGCCCATAATCTAACAAGGCAACCTGACTTCAAAAAAGAAAGGCAGACAATGTAAAAGTTGAGTTAACCAGCAAATATTCTGTGTGACAAAACTTGTAGCAAATCTTACAAACACATGTTGACCTATTACTTGCCTCTGAGCCTTTACAGATCAGGATATTTCCTGGGTGGGGATCTGCATGGAAGAAACCACTCTTCAGTATCATTTGTCCATATGCTAGAGTCAAATTCTTAAGTATGTTCCTGCACCCACAGAAATTTTAACAAGCATGTCATGCTTTATATTGAAAATCACTAGTTAATTACAATGTCAAAAAGGAGCTCACGG
>SKCR01049967.1:0-45787 GCA_019454045.1 Zanthoxylum bungeanum
ATGAGATTTGATTTGAATCTTTTTAATTTGGGAAGGTGATTTGTCTTGATTTTAGCATGTGTTTAATGTGTGATTTTGTTATTTTGGAAGGAGTGGGGCGTGGCTTAAGGTAATTTGGGCGCGTGGTGGTTTGTTTTGGTGGGCTTGGTGTGTGGTTTGGTGATGTATAGGCTTGGTGTGTGACTTGCAGGGGTTTTGGGTTAAGGATAAGTTTAAAACAGAGGCCAAACAAGCGAACCCGAAGCTAAGCAAACGAATTAAATCTAACAAGGTGTCAATTTCTGACTCTTCCATTCTGACGTCCGTTTCCCGCGACTTCCACAACTTAAAGAGGTAGTGTCTCCATGTGAGACTCATCATCGGGACTTATATGCAAAAATGAAGTGCCTACAGTAACTAATCACTTATCTTTACGTCTTTCATTTTACTTGCTCACGGATCTGAGTTTGGGTATCTAGAACTTCTACATCTTTTGTGATAGCTTGGTTTTTATTGGAAACTCCATTGACTAATCCTGATCTTTACTTCTCTTCGTTTTTTGACTATTTTTGCTATTCGAGGGAAACCTTGCTATCTATAAGAAATACTAATGACTATTGGGTCCACCTGGAGAAACTTTCTAATAAAAAAAGGAATTTTAGTAGAAAAGAATGAATCTTTCTCAGGTTCACTCAACGTTTTACTCTTGTTCAAACTTGCTTTATGCACTCTTTACTATTATTAGTTCTGGTATTTCCTTATCTATTTGTTTCTATACCTTAGGCGCTAGTCGCTTCCGATTACTTAAGCACCTGCATTTTACCTTTTACCTTTCCTTCTAGCTTTTCTTTCCCTTTATGCTTTCCTGGATGGGCATCCTTGAAACTTTATTATATCATTCTATCTCTTACATTCCTTCATCTCTGACCACTCAAACATATATGCATCTTTCCTTACTTTCTTAGAGCTTTCTTTTCCCACTTCCTTGGGTAACTTTTCTTAGTACCTATACTTTCTAGTTTCATAACTGAACCTGACCTATACAATGGTGGCACATGTGGCAGTCTCTAGTCGGCGGTGGAGTGGCATTAACGGCGGCATAAGCTTGGCTTAAAAAGAAAGAGAGAGGAAGAGAGAGAAAAATTGAAATGAGAGAGAAGAAGATGGTCACGTAAAATGGGGGAGAGGAAATGGGTGCCACATGGCAGCACACCATTGGGCCACGTGGTGCCTCAAAAGAAATTATCATAGAAACCACCAAATTCCAGTTAATCATTAAATTAACCCCCAAGTCTAAGATTCTTTTTGAAAGATCCCTAGAATTTTAAAATTTTAAATTTTTTTCATATTAGTCCAATTTGAAAATTCACAATTTTTACAATTTCACCCATTTGACCGAGACAATTTAGGAAAAAAAACAAGAATACCCTTAGATAATTCTTGGATTATTACAGCCGAAAAATCTAGAGGGATAGTCGTTGGCTGATCATTGGAGATTTCAGTGTTACTAAGGAGGATAAGGAGAGAGAGAGTAACAATCCGCATCCATGAAAGATTTTAACTCTAGGGCACATGGAGATGAGTTGCGTTAGGTGTCACGTCTTATAAACCAACACCCTTTAGGTTGCAAAATATGAAGGGGTGATGCGAAATAAAATTTGAAGGTTGTAAATATTAATAATATAGTTGTTATACAACTTTATTTCATGTCACATCCACGATATAATGATAATTCAACTAATAACTAATGTTTTGGTGTACAAAAACAAACTCCTCTTGGACATGCTTGTTTATTTTCGCCTTGACAACAAAATCCATTTCCAGATGGACAGTCCCTCACACAATCAGAATCCTTAGTACAACGAATTGGTAATCCTCCTGTGTAGGCTTCAACTTTAGGCAAATCAAAAATTATGGTGCCTGCAAATAAAATTTCATATTTTAAGATCAATATCTTGGAGAAATGAAACAAAACTTGAACATTATTTGTAATAACAAAAAAATAACAAAAAATATAGAGTTCGAGACAAAAACAAACCAGATACAGCGATCAAAAGGACAATTAAAAAAGTTAACTTAAATGAGACTTTCTCCATTTTTTGTAGGTAAAATATGAATTATACAAGATCCCAAGGAAAAGAAAATTATTTGGAGTAAATCTTGTAAGAACTTTAAATTTTCTACCTAATATTTATATTAATGGATTACTAATTTTAAATTATTAGGAAAACTATTAAGATTTTATGTTTTTTATTCACCATGGCTTGATAACAAATTCTGTTACAACAAAAAGGTATTAAATTAAGTGAAAGTAGACCCAACAAGAAAAACAAAAAACAAAAAACAAAAACAAAAACAAAAAAAAACAAAAAAAACAAAAAACAAGAAGAGAAAATTCATTATATTCACAAACGAACTTTCACTGTATTAAGACGTACAATCATTGTTAAATGCAGTGGCAATATTAATGATTTGTTCTTGACTGTTGTGGTTAAAATTATTTTTAACAAAAAAAAAAAAAATAGACAATTAAATTTCGGATGTGTGAGTGGAGTTCAAATCCCAAGAGATTTTATTAGTTAAATTACAAACGCATATTTAACATAAATTCAAATATGAATATTAGGTAAGTAGAGTTAAAGAAGTGAAAAAGAAATCACCTCCGTTTGGATATTAGACTAAGATTGTTTGTAAAATAAATTGTTTGTATTTTATATTATTATTAATTTTTTTTTTAAAAAAAGAAAAATACTTTTGGGACTAAACATCTTAGTCCCCAAAACCTAATTAACTTGGGCGGCACCAAATAAATTTCCATTTTTGCTGATTAATAATAATTTATTCTCAAGTTTCTTAAATAGCTTTGATTACACATATCAGTCATAAAATGATTTGTCCACTTGTGCATTAGATGACTAATAATCATTTAGTCTCAAATGTCTTTATGATTTGTGACTAAATATATCGGTCACCGATTGCACACTTTAGATGATTAACTATACTAGTCTCCCATGATCTTTAATTTATATTGAAGGATGTAGACACTTTAGGTGACTAAATTTATAACTAAATTTATAGTCGTTAAAAATGAAAAATAGTAGTCATTTATCGCCGGTTAAAATTTGGATATACAGAAGTGATATGAAATGACATGATGTGAAATGATTGAGTTCCGGTTCAGATTGTGGATAGAATAAATAGTATGAAATTCGTATTATGTTTTTCAGATGTGATATGAAATGGCAGCCCCAGATCACCGATGAACGATGAGAAAGGAATGAGATGCGCGTGGTGGTGGGTATCACGATCTTGGTTCATCACTTCGTTTCACGGCCCATGCCACCCGTCAAATCGAAGCTCTCGAAGAGTACTACAAGTTGGCAGTGATGAATTTTCCGTTTCGTGCATGGTTGCACAAGGTTGGAGGAAGAACATTTTGGTGAATACTTCCCTATGAGTGAACAGTAGCTCCGACCGAAATTTTGATGATTCCAGCGCGTTCGTAAGGATTGTTTGGAGTTCGTATATGCTCTCAAAATCTCGGTAGGACCTCCCAAAAAAGTCACAAATTTCAAGTTTATTGTTAAATATTCGGATGTATCTAGTGGCTTCGTAGAGTAGCATACTGATATAAATTGAATTGTTTGAGTATGAGTTTATCGAATATGTGTATTTGGTAGAATCTGAGTGGAAACGGAATGAATTGGATCGATCTGATAGAATATGTAAGTTTCATATAAAAGTGAGTTTTCCGTGTATTGATGTGTGTTTGATTGTAATGACAGATATGAGATACATATGATGATAAGATAATGTTTAGATAAATCTGGGATGGTTATGAGGGTTCAACACCTTTCCGTAGTGTTTGCGAAAACGTTTTCGGAAGATTTTCCAAGAACACACGTAAACTAAGGATTTAAGTTAACTAGTGGCTCAAATTAGTTTGTAATGGGGTTTTAAGACTATTGGAATTGAAAATATTGAAATCGGACTTGATTTGGTTGTCCCGGGAAGATCTGGAATTAATCATTTTTACCTTATCAGCAGTAATTTGAATTATCTCATGACCTAAGAGTTTTCTCTCACCTACTTCATTCCAAAAAATACGAGTCATGCATTTCCGCCCAAACTAGCATGTTAACTATTATTATAGTCAAAATCCATCAAGGATAAATACTGATCCCAACTACCTCTAAACTCCATAACACAACCTTTCAACATATCCAATACGGTCTGAATGGTTCTCTCTGACTGTCCATCAGTATGAGGATGGAATAAAATACTGAACTTCACTTTAGTACCCAAAGCCTCTTGTAAACTTGGCCAGAATCTTGATGTCAATCTCATATCTCTGTCTGACACAATTGACACTGGAGCTCCGTAATGTCTCCCTATCTCATACAAATTTATCTATGCTAACTTTTTCAGAGGAAAATAAACTTTGATAGGTAGAAAATGAGCTAATTTGGTCAATCTTTCAACATTCACCCATAATGAATCATGCCATTTTTTCGTACAAGACAATCCTGACACAAAGTCCATAGTGATGTGTTCCCATTTCTATTCGGGAATACGAAGTGATTGTAATGTTATTGCTATGATTTAATCTAGTGTCACACTAAGCACTTCGATACAAATTCTGCTATCTCCTCCTTCATGTCTTTCCACCAATAAGTCTCATTAAGAGTTCTATATATCTTAGTACTGTCTAGATACATAAGATAAACAGAGTAATTGGCTTCCTACATGATCTCTCTTTTCAAGCTCTCTACTTCATGTACATATAATCTATCTCTGTGCATCAACGTACAATAATCTCTACGTGATAAATCTGATAGTATCAAATTGTTCCAACATAAACTACAATTTGAAATCCATCAATAATCCAATATCTTATAATAAATTATTGTTTGTGGTAACAGATCTATCTTCAAAATAAGATTTGGTATGAGCTTCCTTATCATGGTTACATCAAATTCTATAATCGATATATTAAAAAAAAATATAAAGGGTTTAGTATTCATGAAATTTTCCAAAATCAAAAGAATAAATAATTTTAAATTTAAAGAGTGAAAGAGGATTGTTAAACGAGTAAAATCTATAATCGATAATTATGCAAAACGCAAAAAAAAAAATTAAATAAATAAATTAATCGACTAATCTAGTTAGAAATTCTACTTCAAGTGCCCTGATTCTTTTTGCAGCATAGGCTTTTGATGGCGATTGCACACAAATGCATGTATCACACAAGTAATATAAAATTATAGATCCTACAAATAATTATTATTAATGTCTAATATTAATATTTTACAACCCAAAGCTTGTTTATACTAACGATTAAGAAAGGTAAGAGTTATTAACTAAGAAAATTATGAAGGAAAAACAAAGTAAATAATAAGCTGTAACACCTCGGTAATCTTGACGACTATTACGTTATGAGACGCATGTTACATGATATAAATTATGTTCGAAAATGTATACATTCATGAAATGACTTTTGGACATTCGGTAAATTCCTCATGGTTCCGATACAGAATTCATTCCAAGATTAAATCCGGATTGCCCGTGATATTTAGGCCGTAACCTTTTCATACAATCTCTGATTTTTATGAATATTTTATTATCGGAATGCTAGGATCGAGACATACAACTTTCGCGTTGGACATTTTTCTAAATTCAAATAAAAAACAAGTCAAAAATCAAACTTTTCACGGAAGCTACAGTAATTTGGAGAATGACCTAGATTTTGGTGATGTGTCACCATCTTAACCACTCATTTCATTACACAAAAATCAACCATTGCCTATATAAAGGACACTATTCACTCATCTCCTCTAGAGGTAAAAACGTGAGCTAGGGCAAGAGGGCTTTCAAAAATTTTCTTCTTTCTCATGCAGGCTTTGTTGAAAAGGTTATGAATCTCAAGTTCCAAACACACAAAAGTAAGCTTCTAACTTTTTTTCTCTCATTATTTTTTAGTTTTGGGCAAATAAATCAAAGCCCCAAATTCACACCATATATGCCATAGAGTTGGAAATTGTCTAATTGGCATTAAAAGCATTATTAGCATGTATTTTGAGAAGTGTCTTGATGGTTTTAGCTTGGAATAAAGCTTTTATGTGTATAAATGTGTTGGAGAAATATTCTTTGACATTTGGTGATATTAGATAATATTTGTATTTGGGTTGAGGATATGAGACGAGTTTTGATATATGTCGTATAGGGAATTACTTTGAGAATTTTCATATTGAGGAGTTGACCGGTGCGTAATCACACTCGTATAACGCAAGCGCACGTATCGTTCAAGTAGTATAAAAAGTATCGATCCCACGAAGACTTAAAACCTTTGCTATTAAAGATGAAGTGGTTATCTTACAGTTGGGTAATATATTAATTTATTAACCTGGAACACTAAATTATGTAAAAGCCTCTTCCGTTGGTCGATTACAAATACCCAGTATAACCCAATTGAACCATATGACTATGTCAACCAAATTACCTGGATTCATTAAGTTTAAGCTCCAATTATGGCTACCCCCGCCCGACAGGTATATTCCTATCCTGTAAGGAAATGATGCTATGGGTCATAATTGTCCAACACGGCCAAGCCAAACAATTTGGGGAAAAATTATCTAATCAAATTTTCATAAAATTAATCATGCATAACTCTAAGTTATCATAATCTAAGCATACTCAAACAATCAATGTGATAAAATCATGCTCCAAGCAAAAATACCCAAATTCAAGATTATGAACCCTAATCAATTTCATGCTTAACTTGGCTCTGATACCATTGTTGGGTTCTCTAAGAACATGCCTAGGATCATTTAAGCATAAAATCATGGGAATACTCGAAGTAAGATTGCAGAAAAATACTTACAATGATACAAGAAATGAGTATTGATGTTATCTTATTGAAGAGACTGATCCTTATACCTATACATAAGCGATGTTGGATATCGACTCCGTAAAGTGGCAAGAGGCCATGAAATCAGAGTTAGACTTTATGCATTTCAATCAAGTTTGAGACTTGGTTTAGCCTCATGAAGGAATTGTTCCTATCAGTTGTAAATGGGTTTACAAGAGGAAGCATGAGGTTGATGGAAATATTAAAACCTTTAAGGCCCGACTGGTAACTAAAGGTTACATGCCGCGATCTGGTGTCGACTAAGATGAAACTTTTTTTCCCAGTTGCGATGCTGATGTCTTTTACAAGCAAAAGGAGTATGTTGCTTGGTCAACAACAAAGCGGTAACTTCGTTCCATATCTCTTTTTATTTATTTATTTTACTTATTTTAGTTTATTCTTTTAATTATTCTTTTTATCTATTTATTTTAATTTTTAGTTTTTGTTTAAATTTTGATTTTTAGTTTATTCTTTTTTTCTAGTATTTTATTTTTGTATTTATTTTAGTTATTTTATTTAAGTTTTAGTTTTAGTTTGATTTTAATTTTTAGTTTATTCCTTTTATTTATTTATTTTTATTTTATTTTTCTCTTGTTTCCCGTATTATTTGAGCTTCAATTACATGTCTAGACGTAGGGATAAATTTGGTAGATTTGTTAGGGCTGAAGAAGGAGATTCAGACTCTGACCACATATTTGAAAATCTTTTTGCCACACCATCCGCGTCTAGCGCACATAATATGAGTGAATACGAGAGACCACCCAGGAGGACTCTTGAAGAGTACCTCCACCCAACTTGCACAACTACACCATCGTGCATAATGTTTCCCCCTAATGCACCACATATAGACTTTAGGCCTGGAATGATACAGTATCTTCTAACTTTTCACGATTTAGAGAGCGAAAATCCTTATGTGCACATTAGGGAGTTTAAAGAGGTAGTAGAAACCTTCCATGACCGGTTCGGAGCCACTGATACAATTAGACTTTAGTTCTTCCCCTTTGCCATTAAGGATAGAGCTAAGAGCTGGTTGTATTCTTTAAGACAACGATCAATAGGATCATGGGGCGAGATGACATAGACATTCTTTAACAAATACTTCCCACACCATAAGACTAATGCATTGAAAAGACAAATCTCCACCTTCTCCCAGAGAGACATCGAAACCCTTTATCAAACGTGGGAGAGGTATATGGAGATGTTAGCTAGTTGCCCTCACCATGGATATGAGAGTTGGCGCTTAGTAAGTTATTTTTATGATGGTCTAACCCCTAGAGAGCGCCATTTTATTGAGACTATGTGTAATGGTGAGTTCATCCGAAATGACCCTGATGAAGCATTCGAGTATTTAGATGACCTAGCTAAGAAATCTCAAACATGTACTCGACCGAGTGCCTTGGATAACATTGATATGACACACCCCACTTCTTCTAGCAGAAGCCTACACCACTTTAGGGAAGAGGACAGCCTTAGGGCACAATTGGAGCTATTGACTAAACATATAGGACCTTTAAAAGCCAGAGATAGCAAGATTGTGCATTCAGTCGTCCATCTAGAACCCCAAGAGTATCCTGCATACGGTGAGATGAGGGGTACATATGAGGAATATTGCAACACTTTAGGGACGTACCAAAAGCCTTACACACCTTACTCAGACACTTATAACCCTAGTTGGAGGAACCATCCCAATCTTAGTTGGAAACATGATTCTCATCAGCCGAGTCAAACATACCAACCTAGAGGTTATAGTGCTCCCCAGTATCACACAATTGCCATTCATAAGAATTCTTTAGAGGATACTATACAAGCATTCATAGAAGCCCAGAAAGCAACTATAGAGGCCCATAAATCATATGTGGAGACCCAGAGCAAAACCAATCAAAGTTTTGAGTCGTTGATAACTCATGTAACTGAAGATAATAGGGAGATTAAGAGACAGATCTCTAATTTAACTAATGGCATGAGTGTTCATGAACAAGGAAAATTCCCATCCTAGACTCAACCTAATCCACTAGGGCAACATATGACACAGGCTAATCATAAAGTAGCCAATATAAGAGGTGTTAATGTCATAATCACTAGGAGCGGTAAAGAGGTAGGAGTGTAGGACACGTCCAAAACTGTAGGTGACCCTAAGGATAATAGTGAAAATACCCGTCAGGTAGACCAAGAGCCACATTTCCCAATTAGAGTACCATTTCCTCAAGCACTTAACATTTTTCATGTCGAGAAGCAACCACATGGTGATGATGAGTGTAATTAATCATACATGCTAGAAACATTACTACCGGAAATAGCTTCTTTTCACCATGAGTCAAACCCTCCCAAAGTGAAATTGATTCCAAGGAACCAGAAAATGAGGAAAATGAAAGTTCGGGCTCAATTAAAGATGATCTCTGGGAGATTAAAAAGGAGGTTGAGCCAACGTTTCCTCATGAGCAGCCCAAAATTTCAAAAATCCTCATACCCTAGAGGATAAATGGATACACTGCCACAACTAGATAGAAATTCACTCACATGTCTTAATCAGTACGCTAGATGGAAGCCACCATGAACAACTTAAGTGGTTACGTCTGGCTGAAGACATTAAACTTAGCGCTAGCGGGGAGGCAACCCTTGCATCTGTATTTATTTATTTTTACTTTGTTTTATTTTATTATGTGCTAATTGCATGTTTTATTTTTATTGTTTGCATAAGTATTTATGCAGATTTTAGCACAACCTACACAGCCACACAACTAAAGTCTTACCAGCAGGAACCTGATCAACTCTGCGCCTATTAATGTTGTTCCTTAATCATTTTTCTTTATATTTCTCTTACATTGAGGACAATGCAAGTTTTAAGTGTGGGGGTGTATGCGTGTGCATGATAATACCTGTATAATACTATTAAAAAAATTTGTTTTTAGTCCTTAATAGTTAAGCATAAGTCCTATGATGATATTGTTTATTTTAGGGTGAAATCTTAGAAACACTAAGTTCTTTATTGTACTTTTATCTCATACATTGAGTAATTGATCTAGGTTAGACTCGTAAGCACTTAATTATAGGTTTTTAGCAGTGGAAGCCTATGTAGTTAGCAAGGTGACTAGTTGAAAAAATTGCATGCCGATAAATGACTGTTTGCTTAGATGTCTATCCAGATTTACTAGTGTTATGATGTGTGGTATGGTTAAAAATAAAAAGAAAAAGTCTCTAAAGAAAGAAATTAAACCACCTATAACCGATAAGCGTGAAGCTACCCATGGGCGAGTATTAGGACCACCATGAGGAGAAATGCTACCTTAAAGGGTATGTGTGTTGAAAAAAAAAAGAAAAAAAAAAGTTGATAAAAAAAAAACAGACAAGAAAAGAAAAAAAATCATACCATAATGAGCACATAAATGCAACTACAGAGCATAATTGAGATATCTAGGTTGGTTTAACCCATTGATCCCAATTTTTAAACGAAATCATTGATTTGGCTTATCTAGGAATAAAGTTGTGAACGAACCTTTACACACACACATTGTGAGTATGGCTTAGATGATTTATTCAAAGACTTGGATTTGAGTTGCATTGAGTACTGTGAAAGTTCTCTGGTTTCATTACTGGGCATTCTTTGAGGACAATAATATGTGTAACTATTGGGACTAGTTTATTTTGTTATTTTCAGTTTGCATGATTGTATGTGTTTTGCATGACGTTTGTGGGTATCGTTGCTGTAAGCCGTCACAAGACTATAACTGGTCCACTAGGGACACCTAGGGGTTTAAAGGCTTGTTGCATACGCTAAATGCAATCGTGATCCCTACGAAAGTGGCTTATATAGTTTTATTTATTTATTTAGTTCTTATTTTATTTTTCGCTTGAATTGCTAGGGACTAGCAATAAGCTGGTTGGGGGTTGTGATAAGTGCATGAAAGTGTACTTAGAACATTGCTAACTCGATTTGTTATCATATATTTAATCTTAATTAGAGTTCATTTTGTGTTTTGTTATTAGGAGCAATGAATGAAAGAGAATTGAGCAGTGGAACATGTTTCGGAGCCTAACGAATGCATCGCACGCAATATTTGACCGAATAAACAAGGAGTTACGTTGACCATCAATTAAAGGAAGCATGGAGTTTGAAATTGTGGTATAGCTTTGATGTGGGCCCAAGTTGCCAAGTTACAAAAGAAGAAGAATGACGAAAGTGGCGTGACTTTGAAAGAAAAGAAAAGAGAGCACGTGGGCCCCTACAAAATTGTCTTCTAATTTTGCTTATAATACTAAAGGTGGCATGAAGGCAAATTAAGAGGAAACCCACGTGGGGCCCAAGATCCACTTAAGCTAGGGTTTTCAATTTTACATGTATATAAAAAGCAACACAAAAGTTGTTACGTGAAAAAAAAATAAAAAGCTCCATACGTGAGGCTGGGCGCAGTTCACGCAAAAATAGAAGCAAAATATTTGGAGGAGAGCCAGATAAGTGTGCAAGCAGAGAAGAAGACGCGGAGCTGTGATAATTCAAAAAGATATGTCTCTCCAATCCCAGGCTATCTTTATTTCTTTTATGGAGAACTAATCTCCTAGGCAAAGTTAGGGATAAACTCTTGTTTTAAATTTCTTAAATTTATGTTTTTGATTTCTTAAGTACCTTTAACGTTTAATATAATTAATGTTTGTTATTCTTTATTATCCTTTGATTTATTAGCCCAGAGACTATGTTTTGTCAAATCTCATATAGATTCAGTCATGCTTCTTCTATATGTGGTTTGCGAACTCAGCTATGACTGGTAAAGTTATTTTGCATGTTGGTCTTCTACTGCAGTATTTTCTGATGGTATATTGTCGACGTTAGATAGCTCGTAAAGATGACTTTTGTGTGCTGTTAACATAGAGAAAATAATCATTAATTAGCTTAGAATTTGATATGCGTAGAGTTGAATATCTTCCGGTTGTTGGTTTGGGATGTGAAACCTTCAACTGAGTAATAACATGAATTAATAACTGAATATATGAGTTTGATACAAGAGAGATTCTTGATGCTTTGCTGTTTATCTCTGCTGATATCTTTACATTTTTTTTATTAATTTTTACTTTATATTATCAATTCAATCTTATCTTTATTTAATTTAGTGTTAACGTTTTTATTTGAGTAAATTAGTTCCTGTAACCATCTCTCTGAGGAATCGACACCCCAGGTATACTGCGATAACCGCAAGTTATTTTTGGGCGTAATCAGTATGTAAGCTTAAGAAGTCCATTTATGGACTTAAACAAGCTTCGCAAAGTTGGAATCTTTGATTTGATGAGATAATCAAATTGTCTGGTTTTCTCAAGAATTCGAAAGAATCCTGTGTGTATAAAATTATTGGGTCGGTGTCGCGACGCGTTAAAGGTTGAGCATCGCGACGCGTGCAATAGTGATGACAAGTGTCAGCAGGCTCCATTATTGGCCCGATGTCGCGACGCGTTTTGAGCATCGCGACGCGCCTTGTAAAATTCTAATTTTGCCATTTTGGTCCAAATTTCATCGTTTTAGCCCTGAATTGATTCTAGTGAGTCCCGATATTTTATTTATCTAGAAAATAAACACAAACACATTAAAACGTTTATAAAACTCGAGAAACTATATAAAATATTAAGTAAAAGGGACGGTAAATATTGATATATTTTCCGCTCATCACACCCCCAAATCTAACATTTTGCTAGTCCTTGAGCAAAATAAACAAAACAAAATGAAATAAACAACTTTAAAATAAATTATCCTAAGCCACTTTCGTAGGGATCACAGTTACACTTAACGTATGTAATAAGCCTTGAAACCCCTGGGTGTCCCTAGTGGACGAGTTATAGTCTCGTGACTGTTTACAGCGACGATACCAAAAAACGTCAATAAAATGTACATTCAATCACAAAAAACAAGATAAATAAGTTAGTAACTAAACAAGTGAAATTCTTATCCAAGTTGATAGTTGTTTTCTTTCTTTCTAAATTATCAAATAAGTAAATTCTTCGTTTATTTTTACCATTCTCCTTAAAAAACCAACAAGGTATTAATCAATTCATTATGCCCACAATATTCACAAGTGTAGTTGAAAAATATAGTAATATTTTTGTCCTAAAATTATATCAGAATTCACACATTTTTTACAATGGAAATTTTTTGTACATTTTTTTAAGGGCATGTCTATGATACCCAAGGGTATCACACACCCTTGGGTATCAAAGTTGCATGTTCAATGCAACTTTGAGTATTGAACATGCAAATTTGAGCATTAAATATGCAAATTTTATCAATAAACATGAAATTTTTTAAAACATGAAATCAGTTGCATGTTTATTGGTAGAAGTTGCATGTTCAATGCTCAAATTAGCATTGAACATGCAACTTTGAACCCAAGGGTATTTGATACCCTTGGGTATCATAGCATTACCTTTTTTTTAATAATAACATCTTTAATCCTTGTAGCGAGCTTTGGGCCAATGACTCTCAAACCAGTTGGCTTTAGGGCACTAGGTGTTAAGACACCTATATGGACTTAATTGCTCAGATCTCATATGTTAAAAGCTCTACCGTTTGACGTGAACAATCACTGCTTACTGGGCAAGACGTTTAGTTACTAAGTAGAAACTTTATTATTATTAACTCATGCTTTTACCATTTGACACGAACAACCAATTCTTAATGAGGCAAGACATCTGGTTACTAAGTAAAAGCATGGTTAATTATTTATATACACATTTATTTTTTATTCCATCGCTTTCAGGTGCTTCTCCAATAACTAGAGCACTGAATATTACAAACTTTCACTTACAACTCATGTTCGTATGTTACCATGTATGTTGATAATACCTGTCAAATGAGCATATGAAGATCAAATTTAGTCAATATTATGGAGAATTCACGAATTTAAATAATTGAAAAGGAAATAAACAAAAATTAACTTGTTACGAATTAGGCTGAGATAGGTCTCAGGTGCGGAAACTCTTTACACAATTATCTCAAACACAATTCCACTTGGTTAGTAAAGTAAAAAGCATAAAAAATCAAAAAAAAAATATTTTTTAATTATTTTTATTTTTTATTAATTTTTTTAATAAAAAACAAACAAACGACACAAAGACAAATAAAAACAAGAAACTAATCAACTATTCCCTCCCCCAAACCTAATTGAGACATTGTCCCCAATGTCTAAAAAGAAGAAGAAGAGTTTAGAAGACAATACCTAGTTAGCGTGGAATTCTACATCTAAAAAGAAAACTACAGATTAAGATCTAGATTTATTCTACGCTTTTTTCCACGTTCATTATCAGACAAGTTCAACTTGGAACGGATCTTATATTTGGTTCAAAGGATAAGAGTTGGTCAATTAAATTATTGGTTCTTTTGGTAGTGAGGAAGAAATCTTTTACGGGTTTTGAAAGAAACCCATTTCTTTTGGCATCTTCAAGAAACACAAAAAGAAAATCAAAAAATCCATTGACATTAAATATTCCAATAGGTTTCTGATGAATGTGCAAATTCGCCCAATATATCATTGTGAATATTTCCTCCATCGCGCCCAGGCCTTATGGTAAAGCAATAAAAGCATCAACACGATTCATTATTTCAAAACGTCTTTCGGATATACCTGAAATAATGCATTCCTCTTCGTTTGATTTTTTGATAAGATTTTCTTCTACCAAAGGTTTTGGGATGATCCCAAAAACTTGACTGCCACCTTCACGTACGACCTTTGAAATATACCCCATCAGTCCAAGATTACCTCCGCCATATACTGTAACATCCCCGATTCATGAGATGTTATCGGTAGGGATAGACCGTACTAACCACATAAGCCTCAGACTCTCTAATAATGAACATACACTAATATTCCTTTCTTTATTAATATGGGACCGTAGCCCAAGCAAAACATGGCATACAAACTCAATATCTGTAAATGAAATCTTAATAATACACTTAACAATGTCTGTCTTAAAACACAAGACTACTACATAACTTTCATTTGACTCTAACTGGACTCTCTCACACTTAGACTGATGGACTCCATACCCAAGTGACTACATCAATATCCGTCCTCCCAAGATTGTCCTCCAATAATACCTGCAACCAGAGAAAACTGGGAGTGGGGGGTTAGATCGCTATTGATCTAAGTGAGTGGACGAAAAACTAAAATACTGAAATAAAATCATTTGGTTCTAAAACCAAGATTTCAATTAAATAACTTATAGGAAAACTTTCTTTCTGAAAACTTTGCTTGAAACCACTTTAGTAAAACTTCTCTTTCTAAAATCTGTTTTTGAAAGTCTGGTTTCTGAAAACTATTTATGATCTCTGATTTTCTGAAAACTGTTTACTGAAAATCTGACAATTGTAAACTGCTCTGTATTTGAAAACTTTGACGTGTGGGGGCATTACGTATCACCGTCCCACATGCGCCTAACTGGAGCCAGCAGTGCAAATCCATGACTTTGGGGCGTTACGTATCGCTGTCCCTCAAAGCATGCCACTACTATCCATGAAACTGGTGGTCTTGGGGCGTTACGTACCACCGTCCCCTTAACCATATTCTAGGATATGAGGCATTACGCATCGCCATCCCCCCAGTCCTCTTCATGTGCATATGTTCTCTGTCTGTCAATTCCATGTCTGTACAAGTTTCTTATTGAGGTGGATTTTTACCCACATGCCTCGAAAAACATAAAATCATACATGATTCTCAAAAACTATACAAACATTTTCTGAAGAACATTTTTTCTCAAAACATAAATTTGCATGAAAATGACCGTAAAAAAAATCTTCTACGTCCTAAAGCGTAAAAATATAAGTCTGAAAAAAAATAACAAAATAAAAGTCAGTTTAAAAAAAGAGTGTCCACTCACAGTTTTAGAGTTCCAATAGACTTCCTTCACTTTGCTGGCGAAACTTCTTATACCTGCGATGATTTATCATCGGATAACTGGTTTAGAAATATTAGAAAAGACTAAGAACGTACTACATAATCAGATTAAAATTGGCTATTCAAGTAAAACGTTATCACTCCGAAGGCATAGTACATATATCATGATGGATTATGAACATACGAGTCGATACGGAACTTATAGGGTAGCCTCTAACTGTTCGGGTGAAACTGAGATGGTGTAAAACTAAATTGGGCAAATATTTGCCCATGCGTCGCGACGCAAGGTAAGGCACGTCGCGACACGCATCGTCCAGAGGTGAGCCTTACGCGTCGCGACGCGACTTACACCAGAAGCATTCCTGGATAATTTTTCCATATCACGTCGCGACGCGGGGCTTTTTGCATCGCGACACAAGGCCAGATTCATGCTTTAATCTTCATTCTCTAATACCTAATTTGCTCCACCTTTCCCCCTAACCATTTCACAAGCAATTACCCTAAATTAAACATTATATATCACCATCAATATCATTCTTCCATCAACTTAAATCAATACTAAGACCTTTATTTTAATTTCATACCCAAATTTGGCTAGTTGGGGATTCCAAACAATCATTATTCTCTTAGCATAACAATCACTCAACCATCATCATTTTCAAATCATCATCACATAACAATCATCAAAACACCAAGATTCAATACATACCAATTTGGGTCAAGATCAATTCTTACCTTGTTTTGCTTGATTTCCATTCACCCTTCAAATCTTCAATACTTGCTCTTCTTCCTTCAAGCTCTTGAAGAATTGTTTTTTCCATCCTTCCTCATCTTCTTCTTTCTCTTTTCTCTTATTTCTTCTTTTTTTCCTTCTTTTTCCCATCTCCCCCACGTTTCTCTCTTCTTTCTTTTGTTTCCAAATTTTTGAAACATTGAATAGTAGCCCTCTTAATATAGTAGGACTTAATTGATATTAAGAATTATGTTGAAAAGTGTAGAATAATGCAGAATGTTTGAGATTTTTCCATTTGGGTCCCAAATCAATATTCATCCAAATGTTATCTTGCGTTTTTGACCTATTTCGAATCCAAATTTAGAATAATATTTAACTTGAATTTGTAGGTCTCGATCTCAACTTTCTAACGATATTAATTATAAAAATCAGTGTTCGTATGAGAAAGTTATGGCCCAAATATTATAGGATATTCTTAGCGGAACATCATATAATCCCGCATCGAAGTTTCGAAGAATTTATTGTTCATCCATAAAGTCATTCTGCGAATGTATATATGCTCGAACATAAATTATATTATGTAACACTCGTCCCGTGGTGTAACATTACTACAGTCAAGAGTCAATAGTAGTAGGGACCTCCGGTCGTTACAAATATTCCCCCCTTAAATATGGTTAGTCCTCGAATCCTCTTTAATCTTGTGTTCTTATCATAGATCTCGGGATAATAGGTTCCTTATAAGCTACCCACTTAAATTGACTATATGCACATCACCTTAGTCTCACTCACTAAAATACCACTTCCCGATGACCTTCTATGTGCTTATTTTGCTGGAAACTATACTATGTCATCAGAGATTCTATTTAACTTAACAACGAAAATCTCTACCTGACTTAATATTTACCATTTAACTAATAGGCATTGATATTCTCTATCTTCAAACACATGAATCCTACCTCTTTTATTGCTTGGGTAAGCTACTTGATAGTTTGTGGCTTTAGTGAATATCCCATTAGGTTCTTTACTGAGAAAGTATTACCTTGTTCTTGTTTCATAAGATCTTTGTTGGGTATTTTTATATAAACGTATTTCTGGACCTTTAGTTGTGCTCAATATTCCATATTTCTAGGAAATCTCTTTCTTCTAGATCTTTACTTATGCTCCACAATCACTTAACTCGATCAAGTTCTTAGTAGTGGTACCCTTGAATCTTACTAAAGATTATGAATGACTTACTGTACTAAGTATTCATTTGCTCCACTTGTCCAACTTATCTTAATATTATTTCTCATCACTTGCTTTGCTATTAACTTTCTATATTCTTCTTGCAACATTCGACTGTTTATGAGCTTCTCTCTTCAAGTTCCAAAATTTATGCTTTTCTATAGGGGCTTGGGGTTTTCTAACTTACTGATATTGTCTACCGACGCCGCTTGTACTCAAAATGTTGCTTCTGGGTGGGTAATTTCCAAGTGTGGTCTCTTTCGAATGGTTAAAATTCAAGCTCAAGTGGGTGCACCTTTGGTAATTAAACGTATTCCCTGTTGTTCATATCGATGTTGCGCGACTTTTCTGGTTAAATTTAAGTTCATTAAAGTTCATACTACTTTGCTTTCAAAGGTCGTTACTTATATACTTGCCAATATTCTATAGCTCAAGAATTTATTCTCTATGCCAATTACATATTCGCAATAAACTTATCTCTTCGTCTCCGTACTTTGATACGAATCTACCAAACCACCCATACCCGCGGCTAAAACCATCCAAAACCCATAGTGGTTTGGTCATCTTAGACTAGGGCTGGGTACTTCTGTCTTTGCTAATTGGGTAAATTCTCCTACCGTTGTTGCACCTTGGCGGTTTTACTTTTAAACCTTTTACTTACTGGATTTTTTGTCTTCTCTTGTGCTCTGTTCTGTGCCTGAATCTTCTGTGATCTACATCTTTGTCTCCCTATCTGAATCATATTACCTCTCACATGTTCCTATTCATGTTTAACACTGTTCTCCTCCATTATTGTCACATTTTAACAAATACTTCCTTTCTTTATTGCTTCATCCAATTTCTTCTTTTCTCGCTAAACATTTTCTATCTTCCGGGACTACCTTGAGACATTTTTCATGGTCCATCTCTGCTATTGTGGTCTAACGAGGGTTGGGAGGGTGGAACTTATCTTGAGGATTTTGTGCTTATGATAATCAAGTGGCAATATTCCTCGTCTAGGAGTCTAGGATTCTCGTATATACATGTCTGGTGTCTCTTCCTATACTAGGGTACTATGCTAAGACTTGTCTGGCTTTCCTTTTCCAACCTAACTCCTGATTATTTTCAATAATTAATCACTCCATGTCTTCCGCAAAATCCTTCCAGAGTCATGCACCCTAACAACTTCCTTGTACTGTCTCTTTACTTCTTCCTGTTAATTTCTGTTGCTTAAACTCTCTTAAGTTATATTTCTTTCTTTGAGTACTGCTATACTTTCTTAGAAGACTTGTTCTGCTATAAAGTTTTCTTCCATATCTCAGTTTCTTAAACTCCTTACTTCTTTACTTTACTGAAAACTCTATCTACTTCAACTACTCAGGATATCTCCTACTAATCTTTGGTTCATGTACTACTCTTTTCCTAGTCCTTCTTCTCAAATCCATTAGACCCGTTATAAATTGATCACTATATTCCCAAGAAGCGTTCTCTCTGATCTCTTAATACTTTTAAGTCTTTACTTCTTCAAGGGTTCATTAATTCTATGGCGACTTCCAGACTTAGCTCGACTTATTGTAGCTTCAAACTATTATATTATGTGCTTCCACTCTATACTTCACTTGAGCTTATCAATTTAATTGTCTAATCATCTCGCTATATATCTAACCTATCCTTTCCTCTTCTTTATTGGTCCTTTTCTTTAATGGGTTCTAATTTAAGAAGTGGGCGTATGTTCACTGGCTTGATTAGAATAATCACTCATCCTAGCTATCTTCAAGCTACATCATCCATGTCTCTAAACGTACTAAATCTTCCTGACACATGTTTTAGACCCTATCTTTTTGGCTCTACAAAATACTACTAAGTCTAGTGATGATTTGTTTCCAATGAACATGATCGACTACTCCATGTCTTGGGGTCCCACAACTACTATCAATTTTCCCACGCTACTCTCTTCAAACTTTGTTAACTATGTCCCTGAATGAACGAAATTTCCTTGTTACCTTTAGCGTTCTTCGATATAACTTATATATCTAAACTTTTGGTTCTCAGTTACACTACCAATACTAGTGGTCACTGATACTTCCGGTTACTTCTAGATCTCCATTCTCCCTCATTGCTATAAGTTTCGACTTTAGCACTCGAATCTACTATCCTTACTGATATTTTATCACTTCCAAGTGTCTCCAACCTCTCGATTTATCCCTGTATACTTCACGAATTTCTATTGACTTGGGCTGACCTATGGGTTCTACTGTATTTAGTCTATCTATTGACTCCTACTAGTCTTGCAAACCTCGCTCTGACTTGCCTTAATCTTTGGGTTACCCTGGGTTCTCTTCTTTATATCCTCGAAACTTCCTTGAATCTTCTTCTAGGTGGTCTGTCATCTAAGGTCTTCCATTTCTTAAGATAATCACCCTTTGGTTTTCTTATGGCCGTCTATATTTATGCTGGAAGGAACTGCTTAATATCTCGTCAGTTCTTTTCTTTATTTCTTGATGGGTTTCTACATCCTTATTCTGATACTCTATGTCTTGATGGAGTCTATTACTCATATAAGGTAGGTATGAGATAGACTCTGTCATGATAACTTCCTTAACTGGTTTTACAGAGGAGTGAGGATCTGGGTAGGTTGGGGTCTTATTTATTAGATTCATTGACTAGGGCATCTAATCCTTTTCCTGTTGTTATTCCTCACATTGGCTTGTGGTCCTAGGTTTGGGGAACTTTGAGTCTCTATGTGCTTATGGTACCTCACATCTATTAGAAGCCTCTACGACTATTCCTTATTTCTTGATTCTTCTGCCTTATAACTATTTTTAACCATTATGGGAGCTCGCTATCTATACGAAGTGTTCAAGAATTAATAGATTGAATAAAGAATTTCTTAGAAGGAAGGAATCTTACTTGTAAGGGGATGACTTTACTTAGGTCTACTTGTTATTTCACTTTTGGTTGGACTTGCTATATTCTACTTCTCTATCCCAAGTTATGGTGTCTTCCATATTATCTTACTTTGTGTCTCTAGTTCTTACTACTATAGGTCTTGGCATTTACTTATCTATCTGCTTCCATACCTCTATCTCTATTTACTTTTTATTGCTTATTCTATCTTTCACTTCCCTTTCTAGCTTTCTTTTTCTCTTTCTCTTTATATCTTTCTGGGTGGGTACTCTTCAACTCACTATCTCTTTCTGTCTCTGGTTATCGAAACATTTTTACCTTCTTTCACACTTTCTCATAGCTTTCCTATCCCATTCCCTTGGGTAATCTTTATTATATTTTACTTTCGGATTTCATGGAGCTCATTAATTTCAAGAAGATTCTTAAATTGGATCTAGAGTGTAATTGTTCTTACGAGGAATACTATTTGAATAATTTGGAAAGGTTTACAAACCTGTCTATAGATCATGAGGATGTACTCGAGGATCGGATACTGGAGAGGTAGTTCCTCGCATACGAGTATCCCAGACATACTGCGTATACCAGACCCTATCACTCTGCCCACTGCAGTCACTGACTCCCTACACCATGCTCTGATACCATCTTTGTAACATCCCTGATTTGGGAGATGTTACTGGCAGGGGATAGACCGTACTAACCCCATAAGCCTCATACTCTCTAATCATGAACATACACTAATATTCATTTCTTTATTAATATGGGACCATAGCCCAAGCAAAACATGACATACAAACTCATATCTGCAAATGAAATCTTAATAATACACTTTTACAATGACCGTCTTAAAACACAAGACTACTACATAACTTTCATTTGACTCTGAGTGGACTCTCTCACTCTCTCTCTGACTTGGACTGATGGACTCCATACCCAAGTGACTGCATCAATATCTATCCTCCCGAGCTTATCCGCCGAGAATACCTGCAACCACAGAAAATTGGGAGTGAGGGTTAGATCGCTATTCGATCTAAGTGAGTCGATGAAAAATTGAAATACTGAAATAAAATCATATTGTTCTAAAACAAAGGTTTCAACGAAATAAATTATAGGAAAACTTTCTTTCTGAAAACTTCGTTTGAAATCTCTTTAGTAAAACTTCTCTTTCTAAAATCTGCTTTTGAAAGTATAGTTTCTGAAAACTATTTCTGATATCTGATTTTCTAAAAACTGTTTACTAAAAATCTAACAACTGTAAACTGCTCTATATCTGAAAATTTTGACATATGGGAGCGTTACGTATCGCCATCCCCCATGCGCCTAACTGGAGCCAGCAGTGCAAATCTATGACTTTGGGGGGTTACGTATCGCCGTCCCCCAAAGCATGCCACTATTATCCCTGAAACTAGTGGTCTTGGGGCGTTTCGTATCGCCGTCCCCCAAGCCACAAACTAGAACTCGGAGTGCGGATCTATGCTACCCTCCAAGCTCTGAAACTAGGGTCTAGAGGCGTTACGTATCGTCGTCCTTTAGCCCTGATCTAGGATCTGGGGGCATTACGTATCATCGTCCCCCCAGTCCTCTACATGTGCATATGTTCTGTGTCTATCAATTCCATGTCTGTACAAGTTGCATACTGAGGTGGGTTTTTGCCTCATGCCTCGAAAAACATAAAAATCAAACTTTGATTCTCAAAACTGTACAAAACGTTTTCTGAAGAACATTTCTTTTCACAAACATAATTTTGCATGAAATGACTATAAAGAAAATCTTCTAACGCCCTAAATCGTAAAAATATAAGTTTGAAATAAAAATAACAAAATAAAAGTTAGTTAAAAAAAGAGTGTCCACTCACTGTTTTACAGTTCCAATAGAATTCCTTCACTTTGCTGGCGAAACTTGTGATACCTTCGATGATTTATTATCGGATAATTGGTTTACAAATAGACCAAGAAACGTACTATGGAATCAGATTGAAATTGGCTTATTCAAGTAAGTGTTATCACTCCGAAGGCATCGTACATATATAATGATGTATTATGAACATACGAGTTAATACAGAACTTATAGGGTAGCCCCTAACGTGTTCGAGTGAAACTAAGAGGGTGTAAATTTGAATTGGGCAAATATTTGCCCACTTGTCACGACGCAAGGCAGGGCGCGTCGCGACGTGCATCGTCTAGAGCCCAATGTTTTCCTGTGCGTGTCGCGACACGCGAGCCTTTCGCGTCACGTCGCGACGCTGTTGGAATTGTCTAAGCATCCCAAGATCATATCAAGCAATGAAAATACAAAGTGAATACATCGAAGAAGTTGCGGAATACTTACATCAAGCGGTTGAGGCGATGCATCGAAGAACAAAACTTTTTAAGCCCTTTGAAGCTCCTTCAAGGTCTCGGCAATGGGCTTTCTTCTTGTCCTCAAAATCGGCCATGGGTGAGTCTTCAAGCTCCAAGCTTATAATGATGATTCCATGCTCATGAAATTAGTTCCCTATCACCTTTGTATGAACTCATTTAAGTGCTAGCTCTTGGTGTTTTTGCCACAAAACACCATCTTCATCCTTGCTATATTCGGCCTTGCCAAACAAAAGAAGAAAGAAGAATTTTAGTCTCCAAACCGTGAGAGGGAGAGGAGGGAAAAGCTTCAAAACCGTAAGCCATAAGAAAGAGAAAGAAGAAATTGCTTTTTGTATATCTTAATTGATTTTCCAAAAAACAATTAAACATATACCACTTTTCAATTTCAAAAAGTCAAAATGCAACTATGCCAACCACTTCCATCAACTCACATCACTCATGAATAGTGACTGGTTGTCAATCACTCAAAATGACAAGACATCCATCACTTGAATGATGTGCGATGTGATGTGACGCGTGATGCGACTTGTGGGCCCACTAGATTCGAAATGCGAGTGGGCCCGCAAATACTCTCGGGCTCGGGTTCGCTAATTCCGAATTAACGAATTTTCATCGCGAGGTAATTAAATCAAATTTAATTAAAAAAGTATGCCTAGCAAAATTACTATTCACGTCGCTTACGAATTAATTCTAAATTAACTCGTTTGCCCGAATTAAAATCCGATTTTAATTCCGCGTCGAAATCCAATTTCGTTTAATATATCGAATATATTAATTTATCGATTAATTCCAAATTAATCGTTCTCTCTATTTAAATAATATTTTATCCTAGATAAAATATCTCAGTAATTAATCCCAGATTAATTTTCTCTCTCATCTAATTAATCCCAGATTAATGAATTGCAAGCCATACGTCATCGGTGAATCTTCAGGAAGTCACCCATGAGATCCCCGAATATGGTGGCAGTAAATACGGTCGTCGGACTATCCGAACATGTAAGTACCTAATACTACGTTTGTACCGATTTACAAGACAAGGTTGGCTTCTAGCAAAGCGCGGGCCTACCCAATTCTCCAGAATTATCCTTACAGGAATATGTGATCTATATCAGGCGTAGTATACGTAGTATTGCGTATTTTGATCTATTATCGGATGTCACGTGCAAGGCCTGGGGCTGGAAATGTGTCTTCCCCGTACGAAACACATATCGGATCTCTGGTAACTAGTCTCTATAATCCGATAAACATGACCTAGTCATTTTATCTCGATAGCTGCAGCATATAAGAGAACAAGTTCCGTATCCTACGTGTCCATCATCTCCACTATGACTGGAGAGATACTTCCGTCTTGACATCACACCCAACACACTACGGTTCTCAATATACCCAGCAGAGGCGTACACAGAGCCTGTTAAAGCCCTGGACGACCTAAAACCAAAGTATATTGATTGTCGTAACTATTAGCGGTGCAAGTCTTAGGTTAAGACCAAATACACCTACCCTGATTTCGGACTTCCGTAGACACATAGTCATACTACCAATGGATTTCTGAGGGGTCTATCCAGAGCGAAGTTGTTTCCCATACCATCGGTAAAACACAACCTCCTACTACACTTGCATGAGTATCATTTACGCAAATATATGAGAACTATGCCGTTATACCCTCACAACGCGCACAAGTGTAATACTAGTCTTTTACGCATTATCGATGTCCAATCTCGATAATACTCTGACTAGGGATATTTAATTATTAAACCTTCATGGACTTATACTGTCGCATATCATCTCAATCCAAGAACTAATCATAAGGACCTCCTATCATTTATACATCTTGGTGATCTAATCACAAATGATAAGAGAGCAATTTCCTATGTCGCATAGTTAATTTGTACAACAACACCATGATCTATACAAATAGTGACGCTATGGGTCATAACTTTCCAACAATCTCCCACTTGGCCTATAGCCAGTCACTCGAGTGACGCTATGGGTCAAATTACTGAGAAAATACTTTCGTCAGCGGATTTGCATGATTATCATATGATGCGATTTATTCGATCATCACATCGCCACGATGTATGATCCGAACGAATTAGATGAATATCGAAGTATATATTGGATCGTTGATGAGACCATTAATTCTTTAGTCTGCGTTGAAGCCTAGCTCAGCTGCTAACAAAACTATATCTAATATAATTAGATTATTATCAATCCAGAGGGCTTCTATTGCTGCCTCAGCTGCAGCAATAATCCACTTTTGTGGTTTATTCGGTAACAGTATCTTGCTTGGAAGATTTCCAGCTCACTGTTCCATTATTCAAACTTTGTAGTACCGTTTTTACGACTTATAGTCGTTTTTATCGGTTAGGAAACTTGCAACGGTGATCCCAGACACTTCAAGTTCTCCTTCTCCATAGTATAAGACAACATCCTTAGTTCTCTAAGAACTTAAGGATGTTCTTAACATCAATCTGATGACTATCACTTGGATTGGCCCGATTGTGACTCCATATGCTCAAAGCGTATGAGACACCAGGTCGCGTACATTTATTAATATACGATTTCTCGGAGAGTGTCAACAACTTTTAGATCTATCCCAGTAGATCTTTATTCCTAGAATAAAGGTTGTTTCTCCCAAGAATTCTACGGAGAATTTTCTCGAAAGCCAAGCTTTCGCCGATTGTTTTTATGGGAATATCATTTCCAAGAAATGACATATTATCATTATTTAGGAATTTCGCTGTCAGTGCGCTCCCACTAACCTTCTTATATACACAAGAATCATATTCGTTTTGAATTAAATTATACACCATTATGATTACATCAAAACGATAATTCCAAGAACGCTATGCTTGCTTCAATCCATCCATGGATCGAATAACTTGCAAACCTAGTTTGCTTGTTATGGTACGACAAAACCGTCAGGATGTTATAAACATCCTCCAAAAGGTTTCCGTTTCAGGAAAGCAATTTTCCTGTTCAGCTGACATATTTCATAAATGAAACATGCAGCTTTAGCAAGTATTATCCAAATGGATTTACCGTGGCAACAGGTAAAATGTTTCGTCGTAATCGACACAATGTTGATAATGATACCTTTCCGCTACAAGCCAAGCTTAGTACGTTGGTATGTTGCCTTCCATGTACGTCTTCCTTGAAGACTTATATAGTACCAATAGGCACAATGCCTTGCGGTACAACAACTAATATCCAAACTTAGTTGGTATACATGGAATCCATTTCGGATATCATGGCACTTTGCCATGATAGGGAGTCGATACCTTGTATCACTTCCTCATATGTAGTCAGTTCGTATTCCTCAATAAGATTGACATCTTTATGAGGTGAGATCAGAAACCCATACCCCAGGTTGTTTTCTGACTCTCTCCGACTTACGCGGTTCTTGTGTATTCGAAGATTACTGGTATAGTTTCATCCTAGATGAACTATTTGTGTTCCATTAGGATTCGGTGCCTGGAATAGTATTACTCCGATTTTCATCGAATTTTACTATCCTCCCACTTACCACTGCATATAGGTATTCCTCTTAGGAAAAACCGCATGGCGAGCAACAATTACATTGTTCTCTTATGAGTTGTATAAGTACTATACTTTGGTTTCCCTAGGATAACCAAAAACTTAGGCACTTATCCGATTTGGGTTTTAGTTTGGTATCATCCAAACATATGCCTAGCATACCCAAATTTTCAGGAATGAGAAAACCTGATTTCTTTCATGTTCATATCTAATATGAAGTCTGTCTAACAGATTTCTATAGAACCTTATTCAAAATAAGTTCTGCACTGTTAATGCGTATCCGTTGAAGGAAATGGTAGCTCAGAGCGACTCATGATTAACTTTATCATGTCCAACAAAATTTGGTTCATCCGTTCGGACACACCGTCAGGATGACATGTTCCGGGAGGAGTCCTCATTGAAAGAATACTATACTCTTTCAAGTATTTAAGAAAATTATTGCTTAAGTATTTTCCATCATGGTCTAACTTAGCCGATCTGTTTGTCTATTTCGTGTCGAAACTCTAAAAGTTTCCGATTTGTGTTTCAAAAGAAACACATAATCATAACGCGATGCCACATCCGTAAAGGTCACGAAACATTCATATCCACATCTAGCCTTGCTAGACATGGGCCCACTTACTTCACTATGAATAAGGGCTAACAGATCGGTGGCACTTGCACTTTTACCAAGTAAATAGTGTTTTAGGCACTTTGCCCAATGAACTAGATTCGTAGACATTATTTTAATAGAATCAAATTTGTCCTAGTATCTACTCTTCAAAAGTGTGGATATATGAGTCTTGTTTAATTGTGTCCCAGACAACAATGCCACAATTAAGTTTCAACTGATTAAATCAGTTTGAGTTATTTGTTTGTCATGTTATATGTTTGAGATTTATTTATATTCAAAATATAAATACTGTTATTCACATCTAATGTGTTTATCATAATATCATATTTATAAAATAAAACACTTTAGCGTTCTAGAATATAAAGGTATACCCACAACGGGTTAAACCCTGATATAGAGATAATGTATCTAGTAGAACTAGTTATATTTTAACAGTTTCCTAATTTATGTACACACCCGTAGGGTAGTTCGTAAACTTAGGTATCTACGGTTAAAACAGCGACTTTCATCCCGTTTTCGATTCGCAGATAAATCTCAACTGAAGTCAGTATCCTGCTTACAGCAGATTCTCCACATCAGTATATTTATGTATCACACTAAGTATCTAAAATCCAATTTCAATACTAGTAGTGAACATATTTATGACAAACATATTTGAAGTCGGAGCCTTGCCCATTCTTCAATTTCTTCATGTCTGCATTGTCCAAATGGCAGTCACGCTTCCGCGATCCCGTTTGCCACAATTTAGGCAGATATTTTGGGATATGTCCTTTATCTTCCCAGAAGATTATAATGATTTTGCCTTTGCCCTTTTCCACACCCCAGAAGCCTATGGCCAAGCCTTGGCCTTCCGGAATGTCGAAATAAGATGCGCCTCGCGCTTCTTGCCTTATTGCAAACTTTGGCTTTGTCTCCTTGAGAATAGCCATTAACTCTCCAAGAGTTTAGTATTGTAATTTATTACTTCTAAAATCTAAGCATAGATTTATGAAGATCCTTCAATTTCTATATCATACTTTAAGGATCTAATCCTTAGTTCTGATTAAGAAATTAAGGAGTCTATTTGGCAAGCTTAATAGATTAAGCACTAAAGTTATCATCACATGAATATTCAAAATATCATGTTCCACTATTTGCTTAACTCCGGGCTAAGGCCTAATATGTTATTTTATCAAATAAAGTAACTTATTAGTTTCCAGGACCATCCTGAAATTTTATTCCCAATTTGAAAATTAAAGTCGTTTAAATACATTTTCACCCAGGATTATGTTTTAAACACTAATCTTTCAATTTATCTTGATTCCAATAGTCCAACTATTTAATCAACGATTTTAGGTACTATTTATTATAATGATTACTATAGTCCAACTATATAATCAACTATAATTTAATAGGTTAATCCAATTATGAAATCAACTATTATTGAAATAGTTTGAATACAGTCCAACTGTTTTATTAAAACAACAATAAATATTAGTCCAACTAATAATTAATTTATTTGACGTGATATTTGAAATGAGCGCGTATGGCAAGTTACTAAACGAATATTGCAAATTTAATACTTGCCTCCCACTATTTTTCGGCGAGCCTCTAAACCTCTCTCGAGTACTCGGGAAACCGTGTTTCCTAGTGGGCTAGGATCCCGTTAAATAACACACAATCTTGACTTTGGCCAACAAATTGTATGATAATTAACTAGGTAGATCTCTAAGATCAATTGGATCCCATCCAATTCCTAGATCCAGTAGGGGGACATCCAAGTCCGAAACATATATCCTATATATGCCAATATATCCAATATATTGCCTAACCTTTTTACTCTGAATCAACTAAGCCTTGGCTTTGGCACAACAAACTTAGTGATCCCAGTTAAGCGTGACCTATTGACCATGGAAAGCTTCGTAATCAATGTCGATGGACAAGAAGTGGCCTTGACTTTGGCCAACAAACCACAACTTGGACAAGACACCGATATGGAACAAAGCTCTCATGATTCAAACACATTCTCGACGGACAAAGGTCTTAACTTTGGCCAACAAACCAATGCCAGTCTTAGATCTTGAGTAAGAATCACTCAATGGAAGGAAAAACGCTTAATATTTTGTGAGGGTTTTCGCGTGCAAATTGGCAACCAATTTATTATCTTTGTTAAGGTCTCATCATCATACACCCTTAAACATGCATTCTAAACACATAATAAGGCCCATATAAATAAATAATAATGATATGCGGATGGATATTTAACACATTGATCCTATATGAAATCTCTCTCTTCCTCTCTCCCGCTAGCACAAGTATTGCTTCTACCTGTTACATAACACTTCTAAAGAAACCTCATTTACATTGAGGGGAATAGGTGAGAAAAGAAATACAAAGAGTATGGAGGTAATAGGTTGGACACGCAGGTCCAATTAATAAATTCTAAATTTATTACAATAATTTCCAAAATTGCCCCACCCATCTAATATCCATCCGATATACATTATTCATGCATCGCAACCATGTATTCACACAAACATGTTATCAATCAATCTAATCAAATTAATTAATTTGATAATTAATAATCATCCAATGTTCAAATAACGATTTGATTTTGCGCGAGTCAAACTCGTTTTGCGAATAAGTACTCAAAGTACGAATTCTTGAATTATATTAAACTACAAAATTAAATCCAATTCAATTTGTATTTAATACTAATCCATTATTTAATTCAAAATTAAATATTACACTTTATTAACGAACCTTTACGACTTAAATTCCAAACTTAATCGTTACGGGTCTCAAAGCCCGATTAACATCCAATGTCAATTTAATTAAAGTCCAATGGGCTTTTAATTAATTTCTTAAGGCATGGACTTTTAGTCAACTTGGGTCAAACCCAATAACCAAAGCCCAATCAAGGAATAACCCCATAAGCCTAGAAATCAATTTAGGCCCATTAGGCCCAATTAAAATTTTAAAGGTCCATTAGTCGCATTTGGACTTTATGGAAACGGTTTTGGGCCCAATTGGATCCAACCAATTTGCCTAAACCCATCTTGGTACAACCAAGCCCATTTAAGCCCAATAAAAACTTTAAGCCCAATTTCCAAAATTAGCCCAATTAATTAAATCATAAAAATTCCAAATTTCATATTTAATTAACCTAAAGTGTATTACATAATTAATCAACCAAATTAAACTTTCTAAAACATCAATTAGCCTAATTAATTATGCTTATCTACATCAATTAGTGTCCACACAATTTGATCAAAAATCAAACCCATTTCATGCTACACAAGTCTCGGCAATGTGGGGTTTTTAATGTCCAATTCGGTTTCAATCCAATTGAATTACAAATCAACATTACCCAACATGATTCCAACTCATCCAATGATTAAAATAAAAAAAAATCACCAAGACATTAGGGTAGTAGTGTATTCGGCCAAACCTCAACAAATTGGGGAAAATTGTTCCAAACCAATTTTCATGAAATTGATCCAATCAAACTTCAATTTAACTACATTTAAGCATACTCAATCATCCAATTTCATCAAATCATGCTCAAATACATTTTACCCAATTTTAACCCTAATATATTTTCATGCTCAACCTTGCTCATAGATACCATTGTTGGAATTGTCTAAGCATCCCAAGATCATATCAAGCAATGAAAATACAAAGTGAATACATCGAAGAAGTTGCGGAATACTTACATTGAGCGGATGAGGCGATGCATCGAAGAACAAAACTTTTTAACCCCTTTGAAGCTCTTCCAAGGTCTCGGCAATGGGCTTTCTTCTTGTCCTCAAAATCGGCCATGGGTGAGTCTCCAAGCTCCAAGCTTGTGATGATGATTCCATGCTCATGAAATTAGTTCCCTATCACCTTTGTATGAACTCATTTAAGTGCTAGCTCTTGGTGTTTTTGCCACAAAAACACCATCTTCATCCTTGCTATATTCGACCTTGCAAAACAAAAGAAGAGAGAAGAATTTTGGTCTCCAAACCGTGAGAGGGAGATGTGGGAAAAGCTTCAAAACCGTAAGCAATAAGAAAGAGAGAGAAGAAATTTCTTTTTGTATATCTTAATTGATTTTCCAAAAAACAATTAAACATATACCACTTTTCAATTTCAAAAAGACAAAAGGCAACTATGCCAACCACTTCCATCAGCTCACATCACTCATGAATAGTGACCGGTTGTCAATCACTCAAAGTGACAAGACATCCATCACTTGAATGATGTGCGATGTGATGTGACGCGTGATGCGACTTGTGGGCCCACTAGATTCGAAATGCGAGTGGGCCTGCAAACACTCTCGGGCTCGGATTCGCTAATTCTGAGATAACGAATTTCCATCGCGACGTAATTAAATCAAATTTAATTAAATAATTATGCCTAGCAAAATTACTATTCACGTCGCTTACGAATTAATTCTAAATTAACTCGTTTGCCCGAATTAAAATCCGATTTTAATTCCTCGTCGAAATCCAATTTCGTTTAATATATCGAATATATTAATTTATCGATTAATTCCAAATTAATCGTTCTCTCTCTTTAAATAATATTTTATCCTAGATAAAATATATCCGTAATTAATCCGAGACTAATTTTCTCTCTCATCTAATTAATCCCAGATTAATGAAGTGCGAGTCATACGTCATCGGTGAATCTTCGGGAAGCGACCCATAAGATCCCCGGATATGTTGGCAGTAAATACGGTCGTCGGACTATCCGAACACGTAAGTACCTAGTACTAAGTTTGTACCGATTTACAAGACAAGGTTGGCTTCTAGCAAAGCGCCATGCCTACCCAATTCTCCAGAAATATCCTTACAGGAATATGTGATCTATATCAGGCGTAGTATACGTAGTATTGCGTATTTCAATCCAGTATCGGATGTCACGTGCAAAGCCTGGGGTTGGAAATGTGTCTGCCATGTACGAAGCACATATCGGATCTCTGGTAACTAGTCTTTATAATCGGATAAACATGACCTAGTCATTTTATCCCGATAGCTGCATCATATAAGAGAACAAGTTCTGTATCCTACGTGACCATCATCTCCACTATGACTGGAGTGATACTTCCGCTTGACATCACACCCAACACACTACGATTCTCAATATACCCAGCAGAGGCGTACACAGAACTTGTTAAAGCCCTGGACGACTTAAAACCAAAGTATATTGATTGTCGCAAGTATTAGCGGTGCAAGTCTCAAGTTAAGACCAAATTCACCTACCCTGATTTCGGACTTCCATAGACACATAGTCATACTACCAATGGAATTCCGAGGGGTCTATCAAGAGCGAAGCTGTTTCCCGTACCATCGGTAAAACACAACCTCCTACTACACTTGCATGAGTATCCTATACCCAAATATATGAGAACTATGCCGTTATGCCCTCACAACGCGCACAAGTGTAATACTAGTCTTTTATGCACTATCGATGTCCAATCTCGATAATACTATGACTAGGGATATTTAATGATTAAACCTTCATGGACTGATAACGTCTCATATCATCTCAATCCAGGAACTAATCATAAGGACCTCCTATCATTTATACATCTTGGTGATCTAATCACAAATGATAAGAGAGCAATTTCCTATGTCACATAGTTAATTTGTACAACAACACCATGATCTGTAAAAATAGTGACGCTATGGGTCATAACTGTCCAACAGACACGTCTTACACCAGATGCATTCCTACGTAATTTTCTGAGATCACGTCGCGACGCGGGGCTTTTTGTGTCGCGACGCAAGGCCAGATTCATGCCTTAATCTTCATATGCTATTACCCAATTTTCTCCACTTTTCCCCCTAACCATTTCACAAGCAATTAGCTTAAATTAAAAATTGTACATCACCATCAATATCCTTCTTCCATCAACTTAAATCAATACTAAGACCTTTATTTTAATTTCACACCCAAATTTGGCTAGTTGGGGAATTCAAACAATCATTATTCTCTTAGTATAACAATCACTCAACCATCATCATTTTCAAATCATTATCACATAACAATCATCAAAACACCAAGATTCAATATATAACAATTTGGGTCAAGATCAATTCTTACCTTGCTTTACTTGATTTCCATTTGTTGAGAAGCGGCCGCGAATGCGCAGTGGAAAATCAAGAAAAAAATTATGATGCCGCTATCCATTTGCCCAAGACCCATTTGTTTTGATTATTCTACAAGCCTAGGCATGTTACTATATATTATAATCATAAAAAATCATAAAACATGCAAAGAACATAAACCTAAACATGCTAACTATCATAAGAACTCTAATTAAAATAAAGAAAAGAAATGACTTACTTGAACCAAAGACTCCTCCAGTCCTCCCTCCAATCTACAAGCTTTTCTCGAACTCAGCAAGCTCTTCCACGTTCCAAAGATCCACCCAAGAGTGTGGCCTCCAAAGGTGCACACACCAAAGCTAAAACTCAACGGCAAGACTACGCCTTGAATGCACGAGTATTTTTCCATTGGTGCTAGCCTAGGCAAATACCTCAAAACTTTTAACTCGAGGTTCCTCTAGTCAATTAGACTTAAGGATCCTCAAAATCAGTGGCTTACTCTTAAACTTTAGAGTTGCTCACTTATATAAACCCAAGATATGAAAGGTTTGGTGCAAAAATTTGTAATGAATTCTTTGGGTTTATATAGGTGCTCCAAAGACAACAAAATTAATTAAGAATCTGATGTGGGATAAATGCTAATTTAATCTTAGCCATTGGATCTTAATTTAGTGGTTTAATGAGATTATAAAACCCTAATAAGAGTTTGGGCCGAATTGGAATTCAAAAGAAATAACAAATTTTTTTTACTATTCACATTAGTATTCACTTTATTTATTTATTTATTCCAATTCCCAAAGTGCCCCTATCGTCATTCACCAATCCCTAAGCTACTATGGAACCTCATAAATGATCTGTTCAATAATTAAACACATTGAACAATTTATGAAAAATTCCTACAGCAATCAAATATGCTGTTAAAGTTGTATTGTGCTCTGTTAACCATTGATTTCGACTTTGTTGTGTGTGACCTTTTGGGTTCCCCTCAAGTTGGACATGAAATGAATCATGATTATTTAATCGAACATAAATTATCCTCCGATCAGATGGTCGTTCGATTTCAATGACCAAGGTTGACATCTAGCAATATGCCAAGGCCCCCAAATGAGAAGGAAAGATATATATACCCATTCTGTATGTGATTTACATATGATACGGTCTCTCGCCTCACTGTATCCCCACTGTTTGACCTAGGGTATGGAAAGTGTCCACCCATATAGTCAAAGGTATGATGTTGATAGTGTCATGAATCGTGCTAACCTAAGAATCTCACATGATTCTTCCGCTGCGGCCACAGTCTCAAGCACTGATCACATATCAACCTGCGAACTGGAATACTACTCTTATAAGAAAATATTATCCGAGAGAGTGGCGATTCTCTGTTGTATCTTTACAAACTTCATGTGTTTCAACAAATGACCCAATCATACCCTTGTGACCGGATCTTTTGAACCGGGGAAGGAGAATGTCAAAGTTATTTGATCCACACATAAGATTGTAAAGACCTCAAGTCTAAGGACTAGTCATACAATCGATACATGAAAGTTCTCACAGACACATGGGATAAACACTCCATGTGAAAACTTTCAGCGGTCAGTTCGATGGAAACGAGCAACTCATGCATCCATATGATACACCAAGCGGACGGATCTCCACTAGTAGCCTATGAGATCGGCTACCCCACTTAAGGGCGGATCATATCATCATGCTAGTCTCTCCGCTTTGTGAACGCCCGATTATTCACAAACCTATGACTATGAACGTTTAAGAGTAATGATTCTCATAAGGCGTGGAAGCCATCATCTTATTACTCCAAGGACTTTATTACAGTGTTTGATGATTCATATAAGTTATGTAAGACACATATAATAAAGATTGTCATTTTATTAATTAATGAAAATATTACAAATACATGTACATATAGCCCATCCACAAGTTGGGTTAAGGAATATCCCTAACAATCTCCCACTTGAACTATAGCCAACTAGTATGAATCTGGACACCATACTCTCGGGTGTGCGTATCATGTTTTTGTTGAGTCAGCCATTCAGTCAGAGAATCTGCAAGATTATCTTCTGTGGGTATTTTCTCTATAATAACTTCTTTTCTCTCAATAATCTACCTGATGAGATGAAATTGCCTGAGTAAATGCTTGGATTTCCGGTGGGACCTTGGTTCCTTTGATTGAGCAATGGCGCCCGTGTTGTCACATTACATCGTGACACCATTCTTTATTGCGGGAAGCACTTCCAGCTCCGTGATGAACTTCTTTTTCCAGACTGCTTCTTTAGCTGCCTCAGATGCTGCAATATACTCGGCTTTAGTGGTGGAGTCCGATGTAGTTGACTACTTTGAGCTTTTCCAACTGAAAGCTCCGATATTCAAAGTAATTAGATATCCTGTTTACGATAAGTTGTCATCCTTATTGGTCTGAAATCTCACATCACAGTAACCAATGACTTTCATCTCAGAACAATCTCTGTATTTCAAAAACACATCCTTATTTCTTCTCATATACTTGATGATTGTTTTGACAGCTGCCCAGTGTTGCTCACCGGGATTTGCCTGATACCTGCTCGTTATGCTAAGAGCATAAGAGACATCAGGTCTTGTACATAGCATGGCGTATATGATCGATCCTATTGCTGAAGCATAAGGGATCCTACGCATACGCTCTCTATCTGAAGGAGTATGTGGACATTGCTCCTTAGATAATTTGATTCAATGACAAGTAGTTAAATTACCTCTTTTGGAATCTTCCATTTTGAATCTTTTCAAAAATTTATCTATGTACGTAGATTGAGAAAGTCCTAACAACCTCTTAGATCTATTACGGTAGATCTTAATGCAAGGATGTAGGCTGTTTCTCCCAAATCTTTCATGGAGAAATTATGAGATAACCACTACTTGGTGGCTTGCATCATGGGAATATCATTCCCGATGATTAATATGTCATCGACATATAATACAAGAAATACAACAACACTCCCACTACTTTTCCTGTAAACACAAGACTCGTCTACATTTTTGATGAAGTCAAATTCTTTGATTGTCTCATCAAATCGTATATTCCAACTTTTGGAGGCTCGCTTGAGTCCATAAATGAATCGTTTAACCTTACATACTTTATTATGATCATCCTTAGATGAAAACCCTTTAGGTTGTGTCAAATAGACTTCCTTTACGAGGTTCCCATTAAGGAAAGCTATTTTGAAATTCATCTGCCAAATCTCATAATCAAAGTGTGCAGCTAGTGCCAGTAAAATTCGAATGGACTTTATCATTGCAACAGGCGAGAAGGTTTCGTCATAGTCAATTCCTTGGATTTTCTATAACCTTTCGCCACCAACCTAGCCTTATAGGTTTGGATGTTGCCTTTTGCATCAGTTTTACACTTGTAAATCCACTTGCAGCCTATGTGTTTTATCCTTCAGGTGCATCCACCAAGTCTCAGACTTGATTGTGATACATAGAGTCTATTTCGTATTTCATGGCCTCAAGCCACTTGACTGAATCAATGTCACGCATTGCTTCGTCATAACTGGTGGGATCATCATTATCAATGACCTGATCATGTTCCTCATCAATATGGAAACCATATCTTTCAAGCTCATATCTTTCCCTACCAGACCTTCTAAGTTTATAACCTTGTGGTTGTTCCGTCGCTGCTCTTTTGAGGGGCCTGAGGTTTAGTTCTATGTTAGTTTGTTCTTCTCGTACCTCATCGAGGTCAAGTTTACTCCCACTATATTTCTTGAGAAGGAATTTATTCTCTAGAAATTTAGCATTTCGTGAGACAAATGTTCTTTGTTCATATGGGACGTAGAACACGTATGCTCTTTAGTTCAAGGCATATCCTAAAAACTTACATTTAATTGCCCTATCATCCAATTTGTTAGTTTGTGTGAGCTTAACATATGCGTCACATCCCTAAACTCTTAGATAACTAAAACTAGGACGTTTCCCAGACCATAACTCATATGATGTTTGACTAACAGTCCTGGAAGGAACTTGGTTTAGTAGTAGTGTTACAGTTTCTAAAGCAAGACCCCAAAATAAAAGAAGTAGATCCGTGTCTGGCATCATTGATCGGACCATATCTAATAATGTCTGATTTCTCCTTTCGGAGACCCCATTATGCTGTGGAGTTCCCGGTGGAGTCCACTGGGAAACAATGCCATTTTTTCTCAAGTAATCTTGAAATGCGTCGCTTAAGTATTCACCACCTCGGTCAGACCTTAGTGACTTAATACTTTTATTAAGCTGGTTTTCTACTTCAGCTTTGAAGTCTTTGAATTTCTCAAAGGCTTCAAATTTGTACCGCATAAGGTACACATACCCATATCGCGAGTGATCATCGATAAAGGTAATGAAGTAGGAGAATCCACCTCTAGCGGTGACTGACATTGGTCCGCATACATCAGAGTGTATGAGTTCTAATGTCTCTGCTGCACGCTGTCTTTTACCTTTGATGGGTAATTTGGTCATTTTACCAAGTAAACAAGACTCACAAGTTCCATAAGGTTCATATTTGAAGGGTCTGAAAAACCCATCCTTATGTAGCTTAGTTAATCTTGTTTCATTGATATGACCTAAGCTACTGTGCCATAGAAGTGATTTATTGAGATTATTCGAGTTAACGTTGTATATATTAGAGGTTGAACATTCTTTGTTAGTTTGTAAGACATAGATACCATTATTCAAAATACCATCTCCATATTTTATTTCATTGAAATAAATAGAACATTCATTACAACTTATTAGGCATGAAAATCCTTTATTACATAAAGAAGAAATTGAAATGTTGTTCTTTACTAGAGAAGGTACATAAACATAATCTTCTAAGTCTAAAACTAAACCATTCGGCAAAACTAATGAATAAGTCCCCACGCACAATGCAATCAGTTTTGCTCCATTACCCATGCGTAAGTCAACCTCCCCATGACGGAGTCTCCTACTTTTTCTCAGGCCCTGCACATTGTTACACAAGTGAGTCCCAAAACCGGTGTCAAAAATCAAAGTAGAAGGTTCAGAGTTTTGAGAATATAGTTCAATCTATACAACATACCTGAAGCATTGGGCTTCTTGGCCTCTTGGGCTTCCCTAGCTTCCTTGGCTTTCAAGGATCTGCAGTCTTTCTTCCAATGACACTTCTTTCCACAAAAGAAACATTTCCCCTTTCAATTTTTCTTCTCCATCTTACCATTGGGCTTTAGGTGATCTGGATCCTTGGCTTTGCCCTTATTTTTCTCTGGGCCTCGTGGCTTCAGGTCCATACCCGTAAGCATGACGGAGGTTTTAAACTCTGGTTTCAAGTCTTTCTCTGCTTGCTTTATCAGATTGTGCAATTCTGCTAAAGTAGCTTCTTTGTCAGACAGATGAAACTGCATAATAAAGTTAGGGAAGCCTTTTGGTAAGGACTGAAGAATTAGATCATGACTTATCTCATGATCCATGATGAACCCGAGGTTGACCAATTTTTCAATGTGGCCAATCATCTTAAGCACATGTCCACTAACAGATCCTTTCTTATACCTTGTTTGGAATAAGGCACATGACACTTGGAATCTCACGGTATGAACGGAAGTTGCATACAACTCATTCAAGTGAAATATGATGGTTTGAGCATCCATATCTTCGTGAGCTTTCTGAAGTTCGTCCGACATAAAGCCAAGCATTATGCAAATGAAGTGATACTCTGTTTGCCATTTGAATGTTTGTGAAATATTTTAACCCACCTGTTAAGAGAGAATGTTAAAATTAGGAATATGTTTTCATTAATGTTTCATAATAACATGGGCTTTTAATATTATGAAGTTGCTCCCACTCAATTGTTTTAAAATTTTAAGCAAATCGCATCAACCCCAATATGATGGATTTCTTGTGGGCAAGGATCCCATTATCATCATTTCATAACTCCGAAAAGGGCCGGTCGTTATAAAATACGATAATTAGGTAGGTTCCCAACCAATTTATGATATAAATCACAATTCCTTGATTATTGGGTTGGGCAATCAAACATGTCATAGCTTATGCTAGTCCTTGTGGACACCCAATCTTTGCCACTAAGTTATAAGACCACGCCTAAGGGTCGCTGCGTCTTATGACTCAGAAAAGTCAAACCATTGTCAATAGTACGATTTAGGGACAAATTGGTATTGGTCAGTCTGGTAAAGCCTAGTCCTGCCAATACGGTTTAAGCCCTTTGGGTCTATACTTTACAACGGGAGGCAAATTTTAGACTTAAATTATTATTGAGGATTTTAGCAAGTTTAAGTGAATAACTGTCAAATGGATTCCTCCATTGAAAATTCCCCAGAGGGAGGCTGGAGCGAACTCTCTTAAATACCCATACCTCTTAGGCTCTTATTGCCTTGGTGACAGGAATAAACAATTGATCCTCCAAATTAGTCCAACACTTTAAATATGCTTTAAGGTAAGCATTGAGTAAATGATTATCTAGATGTCTTAACAGCTTTTCCTTTTGGCTATAAAAAGGTAGTGAGTGAAGGAAGACACCAAATCATTATCTAACTCTAGTAATACATTTGGTTAAATTAACTTTAGTTTGGAAAGTTTTATTAACCCCTTGGTCCCAACCCACTTGTATCTTTTATAATTTCTTTTATTATAAACAAGTGATTTATATTTATTAGCCTTAAAGGTAATAAATCTCTAAGTTCATCACGAAATAATTAATTAGCTAAGGGATAAGCAATACACTCGCTATTTCTTAGAAAGTCTCTAGATGCTTGCACCCTAAAATAATCATGCCAATTCTAATCATACATAGAATCATCAAGCATATGAGTTTTAATATGTTGGAATTATTTTAGGCATTAAATAACTTTGGTTAATATTTAAATATGATATTGGATTTTATTTTATTCAAATAAATTTACTATTCATATTTTTCTGCAGACGCGCGTGAACTTTAAATGCAATTTCACAATTCAAATATTAACCAAATCATGCACAACTTGTGCCTAAAATTAATTTCAGGTGTTAGCTTTCCATCTAGCTTTTAAACACCCAATTTCGAGTTCAAACGAGTGAGAAATAATTAAAAAAAAAACGGCGCACTGATACCACTGTTGGTAAGCGGCCGCGAGTGCGCAGCGGAAAATTAAAATTATTATGCCGCTTTCCCTTTGCCTAAGACCCATTGTTTTGATTATTCTACAAGCCTAGGATGTTACTATATATTCTAAGCATAAAACTCATAAAACATGCAAAGAACATAAACCTAAACATGCTAACTATCATAAGAACTCTAAATAAAACAGAGAAAGAAAAAGACATACTTAACTGTAGAGTCCTCCAGTCCTTCCTCCAATCTACAAGCTTTTCTCGAACTCAGCAAGCTCTTCCAAGTTCCAAAGAGCCACCCAAGTATGTAGCCTCCAAAGATGCACACACCAAAGCCAAAACTCAATGGCAAGACTACGCCTTGAGTGCACAGGTATTTTGCCATTGGTGCTAGCCTAGGTAAATACCTCAAAACTTTTAGCTTGAGGTTCCTCTAGTCAATTAGACTTAAGGATCCTCAAAATCAGTGGCTTACTCTTAAAATTTAGAGTTGCTCACTTATATAAACCCAAGATATGAAAGGTTTTGGTTGTAAAAATTTGTGAAGAATTCTTTGGGTTTATATAGTGCTCCAAAGACAACAAAATTAATTAAGAATCCGATGTGGGATAAAAGCTAATTTAATCTTAGCCATTGGATCTTAATTTAGTGGTTTAATGAGATTATAAAACCCTAATAAGAGTTTGGGCCGAATTGGAATTTAAAACAAATAACCAAAAAAAAATTTACTATTCACGTTAAAATTCACGTTATTATTCACATGAATATTAATTTTTTTTCCAATTCCCAAAGTGCTCCTATCGTCATTCATTAATCCCTAAACCACTATGTAACCTCATAAAAATGATCTGTTCAATAATAAAACATTGAACCATTTATGAACAATCCCTACAGCAATCATATATGCTGTTATATTTGTACTGTGCACTGTTAACCATTGATTTTGACTTTGTTGTGTGTGACCTTTTGGATTCCCCTTAAGTTAGACATGAAATGAATTGTGATAATTTAATCGAACATAAATTATCCTCCGATCAGATGGTCGTTCGATTTCAATGACCAAGGTTGACATCTAGCAATATGCCAAGGCCCCCAAGTGAGAAGGAAAGATATATATACCCATTCTGTATGTGATTTACATATGATACGGTCCCTCGCCTCATTGTATCCCCACCTATTGACCTAGGGTACGAAAAGTGTCTACCCATATGGTCAAAGGTATGATGTTGATAGTGTCATGAATCATGCTAACCCAAGAATCTCACATGATTCTTCCGCTGTGGCCACAGTCTCAAGCACTGATCACACATATCAACCCGCAAACTGGAATACTACTCTTATAAGAAAATATTATCCGAGGGAGTGGCGATTCTCTATTGTATCTTTACAAACTTCATGTGCTTCAACAAATGACCTAATCATACCTTTATGACGGATCTTTTGAACCGGGGAATGAGAATGTCAAAGTTATTTGATCCACACATAAGATTGTGAAGACCTCAAGTCAAAGGACTAGTCATATAATCGATACATGAAAGTTCTCACAGACACATGGGATAAACACTTCATATGAAAACTTTCGGCGGTCAATTAGATGGACACGAGCAACTCATACATCAATGTGATACACCAAGCGGACGGATCTCCGCTAGTAGCCTATGAGATCGGCTACCCCACTTAAGGGCGGATCATATCATCATGCTAGTCTCTCCACTTTGTGAACGCCCAGATTATTCATAAAACTATGACTATGAACATTTAAGAGTAATGATTCTCATAAGGCGTGACAGTCATCGTCTTATTACTCCAAGGGCTTTATTACAGTGTTGATGATTCATATAAGTTATGTAAGACACGTTTAATAAATATTTCCATTTTATTAATTAATGAAAATATTACAAATACATGTACATATAGCCCATCCACAAGTTGGGTAATGATGAGTGGTAATTATATCACTATTTCCCACTCATTTAACCTAATATTTGTATAGTTCTTGAGTTTTGTGAATACTTTGATGTGTTTTGTGTTATTTTATAGATAAATAAAGTTTCAGGACATTCTGGAGGTGATTTGGAGCAAAAAGTGAGTGAAAAATGGAAAAAATGGCATTTTGGTCATTTTGGCGCATTGCGACGCACAAGCCTTCGGCGTCACGACGCCTAACATGCACCTAGTTCATGCTAACGTGCGCGGGGTCCACAAGTCAGAATCAGAGAAGTTTGACTTTGCTAACGTGCGCCGTGCCACGTGTCACCATCACAACCGATATGCTAACGTGAGCCGTGCCACGTGTCATCATCCTACGGTGCCGACAATCACCATTGCCACGTGTGCCACCTGTCACTCCACGTCAGCGTCCACATCATCAGTTGATCGAGTCAACGTGCCACCTCACCGCCATGTCATCATCAGCCAATCACGAAGTGCCACGTGTCGCAATCCTATGGTGTCGACAATCGCCATCGCCATGTCAGCATAATAATTGAGTTGTTAGCCGCCTCGCCATATGTCGCCTTATCTCCATATCGAAATTTCCACGTGTCAAGCCCTCAGCAAGCCACGTCAAAAGAGGCTAGCGTCGCGACGCCAAAGGCCTTGGCGTCGCGACGCCTAGAGCTTATCTGCGCCTATAAATTGAGCTCGAGGTTTCAGTTTCAGATGTACCATTCTCTCTAAATTCTCTCATCTAAATAGGGAGTTCTCTTCTTAGTTTCTTCTAATTTCAGTTTTGTAATTAATTTTAATTACGTTCTATAATAATAGTAATTTACTTTCTTTATTTTTTACAGTTTTTACTATTCACCTTGAGGAAGTAACTTCCCCCTGCTAGGGTTAATCTGGTTAAACCTGACTTAATGAGGATACCGCCAGATTGATCGGTTGGTAATTAAATTTTCTTACCGCCTATATGGCAGGTTTATTTTGGTTCCGCCTTTATGGCTGGTTTATGGACAAATATTACCGCCTTAATGGCTGGTTGGACTTAATTTGACTTAATCAGGTTACAGCTTATATGGCTGGTTGGTAAAATTATCACAAGTATATATATTATATTATGGGAGATATATAAATAGTAAATAGTAGAAGTTAATTCCTTTACCTTATCATTTTATTTTATTACATTTATTTTTCCGCATTTACTTTTAGTAATTTTACTTTATGTCTTTTAAATTTTTACCAGACCTAGCTATTTATTGTAACTAATAAGTAAACCTTTAAATTACCCAAACTATAAAATAACCCCTTATAAAAAGACCGATTAGAATTAGAACAACCCCAGATAACTAACACATAACTAGGGCTAGTAAAAACTTAAAAGTAAAAGACATAAAATAAAAATGCTGAAAAGTAAAAGACATAAAGGAAGCTGAAAAGTAAATTGCTGAAAAGTAAATGACGGAAAGTAAAATGCGGAATTAAATACTGAAAATTAAATGCTGAAAAGTAAATGCTGAAAGTAAATTACTGAAAAGTAAATGCTTGAAAGTAAATTGCTGAAAGTAAATTGCTGAAAATAAATGCTGAAAATTAAATTACTGAAAATTAAATAAAGAAAAAAAAAAAAAAAAAAATGCTGAGGTAAAAGGATTCACTTTTTTTACTTATTTTAGATATCTCTTCCTTATATATATATATTAACTTTGCATGATTATTACTAATCATCCATATAGGCGGTATCCAGATTAAGTCAAATTAATAATTAATTACCAACCGACCAATCAGGCGGTATCCAGTTTAGTCAGGTTAAAACCAATTTAAATAATTACCAACCGACCAATATGGCGGTATCCTCGTTAAGTCAGGTTTTAACTAGTTTTATATATAATTAAGGGAGATTAATCTAAATATTAGTAATAAAAGTTTTACCTTTTACCCCAGTAAAAGGGAGTTACCTCCTCATTACTGAAAAGTAAAAACTGAAAATTAAAGAAAGAAAAGTACTATGCGTAAAAGTAAAATGCGGAAAGTAAAAACTGAAAAGTAAAGAAAAGAAAGTGCGAAAGCGGAAATTAATTACTGAAAGCTATAAATAAACAAACAAGATACAAACTTCTTAGTATTCTTAAGGAATTCCTTAGAAGAAAGTATGAATTTACAAATGAAATGGCTTGGTATTTATAGGCAAAATTTTGCCTCCATCAAATCATCCACCAAATCAATTATTAATTGCTCCACTAATTGCTCCACTAATTGCTCCACCAAAATCCATTATTAATTGCTCCACTAATTGTTTATCATGTTTGGTGGTGATTTGATAATTTTTATTATTTATTTATTAATTTATTTTTTGCTTTGAAAATGATTGAAAATGACTTTAATAATTATACACAACACACTTCTGGATGGTTCATCAATTTCGGGTAAGAAATCTTCAGAATTCGAAATTATTTTGTCTTTCAACGTTGTAGATCTTTGATTCTTCTTTAATCTGGAACTTGAATCAGCTCAATTCGATATTGGAGTAAAACGTTATGCCCAAAATACGACAGATGCGGAAAACTGAAATTTCCAAAACTGCACTTCGTCAAAAACGCTCTTTCAAGTTTCCAATCTCCAAAATTAAAATATCAAGTCCAATAATTGCCCTTATTTGACCCATATTTCATCCTAAATGATTTGATTGAGACCCGATATTATTTTATCTGCAAAATAAACTAAAACACATCAAAACGTTCATCAAACCCGAGAAACTAAACAAAATATTAAGTTAAAGGGGCGGTAAATATTGATATATTTTCCGCTCATTAGTATCAATTTCTGAATTTTCCCTTCCGAAGTCTGTTTCCCGCAACTTTCGCAACTTAAAGGGTAGTGCCTCCGTACGTGGTTCATCATCGGGACTTATATGCAAAAATGCAGTGCCTACATTCGCCCCACTTTGATGGGACTTGTGCCGCTTGACTTGCCTGTTGCTTTGAACTGAGTTGATCTGGTGGGGAGGTGCTGCGACCCCTGAGGTTCATCCCTGCAAGATGTTACGATCTCTAGGAATCACTACCGAACTAAACTGATATGGTGGCGAGGTGATGTCGACCTCTGGTTTTGTTCCAAACCATCTGTGAGGTGGTCCATTCCCCAACCGTTACTGTGAAGTGGTCCATTCCCAAACCGTTATAGTGAGGTGGTCCATTCCCGAACCGTTACTGTGAGGTGGTCTATTCCCGAACCGTTAATGTGAGGTGGTCCATTCCCGAACAGTTACTGTGAGGTGGTCCATTCCCGAATAGTTACTGTGAGGTGGTCCATTCCCAAATCGTTACTGTGAGATGGTCCATTCCTGAACCGTTACTGTGAGGTGGTCCATTCCAAACCGTTACTGTGAGGTGGTCCATTCCCGAACCGTTACTGTGAGGTTGTCCATTCCCGAACCGTTATTGTGAGGTGGTCCATTCCCGAACCGTTACTATGAGGTGGTCCATTCCCGAACCATTATTGTGAGGTGGTCTATTCCCGAACCATTAATGTATGAGGTGGTCCATTCCCGAACCGTTACTTGTATCATATGTAGTAG